>JAXBDA010000122.1:0-118734 GCA_036023075.1 Gaultheria prostrata | reverse complement strand
ACATATTTTTAACAAATTGAATGCCTCGGATCATCAAAATTCAATCGGGAAATGTGAGAATAAGAGGGATCCTAACTTTGATCCCTGACTAGAAGTGGAACATATATATATATATACTCTTTTTGGAATTTAATAACATTAATTGCCGCGAGTTCGTATAAGGTCTTGAAACGAATAGGATTGATCTTAAAGGAGTGACTCCCGGTAGTAAATTCTTGGATCTGCCACCGTCTAGAAGTGTTTTCAATAGTCCGAATTTTTCAACTCTTCCCTGGACGAGTTTATTTAAAATCTGGACCATTAAAAAATACTATTGGATGATTGTGATGTGGAGCTATTCGACACCGAAAAAATTGCATACAGGGAGACAAAACACAGAGAGGGGTAGCGTTTGGGATGCTTACATGGGTGCATACAGGGAGACAAAACACAGAATAATATTATAATATATTATATTATTCTATTTTATAGAAATTATACAATCGACGACGTAAATTTGGTCGCCGTAGAATAACGTATTTACTAGTCCATCACACTTGTAATCGAAGTATGGTTAAAATATGCAAACATGCTTTATTAAGGTCGAAAAAACTGTGAGAAGAATGATTTTTTAATCACGGTTGTAACAAAGCGTGGTCAAAATAAATACATTTTATCACGGTTTGTAACAAAGAATGGTGAAATAAACACATTTTATCACACTTGAAATCGAAGTGTGGTTAAAATATACGAAACACGTTTTATTACGGTTGAAAAAAATGTGATAAAAAAGTTTTTTATCACAGGTGTAACACGACGTGACTAAAATAAATAGTACATTTTATCACGATTGTCACAAACGTGGTGAAAATAAATACATTTTATCACACTTGTAACAAAGCATGGTGGAAATAAACACATTTTATCACACTTATAGGAGAATGTGATTAAATTAAGTAATTACAATCACAGTTCTTTTAAACCTATGATAGTTATTACTAATCACTACGGTTTATTAGCAAAGTGACATTAAAAACTCACCTTGCATTTCTTTATCACGGTTTCATCAAAACTGTAATCTTTCAAATTTTCTTAGTATGATCTTTATCAATTATTCTAATAGTGAAAATTATAGCCATGCCTCCATTTAATTGCCAAATTCAATGAAGCTAGCTAGAGGGATGAGGTAGAAGATGGAGTAATACAATTTGACGTTCTAAATTACCCACCTTAATATGCTGCATTTTTTTTTTTTTTTTAATAGATGTCAATCTCATATATAAAGCATCCGTAGGCTAAAAGTAGAGGTCCAAAGGTAGTATAATGATTCCATAGAAAAATACAGGAAAGAGCCACAACTCCCAAAACCTAAGACTACAAATCACGGCAAAACTATAAAGCAAAGCCGACTTAAGATACATTCTACTGAAGCAAGCCATCCATTCAGATACACATTGGGCCAGTCCAGATTTAGGAAGTCGAGAATGACATGGTAAAACCCTTGCTCGATCCAGATAACACATTGGTGGAAACATTTACCAAAACACTACAAAGTAACAAAAGGAAAAGATATAAAACTAACTGATAAGGTTGTAATAAACAAAGGGGGTGGAAGATTTGTGTTTAAGTCACTTGTCTTAAAGCACAATCATGAGATCGTGAACCAACTTTCAAGCTGTTGCATCCATGTTGCCAGTAGAAAATAGGAGGAACAAATCTTTCATGTACAGATGATTCTCCATTGTCAAAAAAGGCAAGAAAAAAAAGTGGGCTCCGTTTTGCATCCTACATGCAGGGGTTGCTGGCGCTGCACAACGATCCAAACCAAATCAAACCGTAAATTTGGGTTTCAATCTGTAGATTAATGGTCTGAACGCAGATTAAAAAATTTGAAAACCGCAGAAAAAAGGTTCGGTCCACAGATTCTTGTTATGAAACTTATGATTAGCCAAACCAATCCGTACTTATATATAAATAAATAATGCATACAAATATGAATATATGTATTTGATATTTAGTAAGTTATTTTACCTATGGTTGTAAGTTATTAAATTATATAAGCTAGGGGTTGTTTGATAATTCAATGCAGCACTTAAAACTGAATGGTTAAATAATAACTAATTAAGTTCGTTTGGTCATCAAATTTCATCATAGGAGTAATATTTTACGTGCCTCTTAAAATGTAGGCTTAAAAAGAGACAAAAATTAAATACACTGGTACCTACTTAATTCTCGCTGAATTTGTCAATACTTGTATATCACTCATTTCTTTACCACCACCTCCCTCTATGGCCATTGCCGCCGCCGCCACTCGAATCAAACGTGATTCGGGCACGCCCGCGCAACTCGATCACATGGCTAAGTCGTTGTTTCACTCTTTTGAAGGAAATAATCGAATATCATTTGATATATATTTTTAAACAAATTTAACTTGAGAAAAATGAGTTTAGAAAATATTGCAACATTAATTTGGATAAAAATCCATTTGTCTAGAGAAAAATATGTTTGGAGAATATGTATCAAACGCCATACGATTAGCATAATTTTTTGTGTGCCTAATATTCTTGACGAGATCTGAAGTATCAACGGTCTCAATCATTAAAGAAGAATCGGGAAAATTCCCAAATCAATCTGAACAAAATCGTCCAGTCTGTTAAAAGGACTAGAGATCATCCGATTCCTAGAAAATTACCACTACCAGCAGGTGGGGATCAGCATTCGAAGAAGAAGACGTTGACCCAGACAATTTGTGGAAGGATCCATTCGAGCAACCATCGGAGGAAGCACCTCCCGTCTGGGAAGGATTAAGATTGGATGACAGACTTATGCATCTCTCGACAGGTGATTTCGAGTTAGACATGGCAGGGCTGCAACTCCAAGATGAGAACCTTGAAGAAGAGAGTCAGCCTGACTCTAAAGTCACCTTCCCCGTTGTCCGTGTAGGAGGCAGTAATGTGATGATAGAAAGGGAAGGGCGGCATTTCAATCAGCTAGCAATTTCATACCATTCCGTTTTCCTTACGCTTAAGAATGCGGAATTAATCGAGGAAGTGCCGCCACAGGATTTGGAGGAGCCGCTACCTTGGAACTACAATTGCTATGAACAGTGCGCTAAGTTCTGATTTCATATCATATCTTTCATATTCAGTATTTTCTTTTGCTTATGCATCTATGTTCTGATTTCCTGTTTTATCCTATATATGTGTGTAGCAAGAAATGTATGCCATAATAAATAAAAGTTATGAGAAAATTGCCCCAAAATCTTGTTGAATGCTTGATTTTATGTTTCTGAATTTACTTTTCCCTCTTGCACTAAGAGCTCTTTTTCAAACAAAAAAATAAAATATGACAGGAACTAAATGCATCGTCATGTTGAATCTAATGATATCACAGTTTTGGAGTCCTCCGAGAATGACCCGAAGCTGGATTATGAATTAATGGGAATAAAACTTGATATCGATGATTGCATCTCCGAGGAGGTCATCAAGAAAATACACAGCAGCACATTGATAGATATGAACAAAGACCCACACCCAATGTGGAAGAGACAATCTCCGTTGACCTAGGAACGGAGGATAAACCAAGAATAGTCAAACTGGGAACTCAGTTGAGCGAGGACCAGAGAATTGAATTTAAAAAACTCTTGAGGGACTACCAAGACATTTTCGCATGGTCGTACCAAGACATGCCCGAACTCGACATGTCAATCGTCGAGCATAGGCTACCCTTGGACCCTGTTTTCCGACCTGTCAAGTAGAAGCTCCGCCGGCTCAAGCCCGAGTGGAGCCTCAAAGTTAAAGAAGAAATCGTCAAGCAATTCAACGCTGGTTTCCTTAGAGTTGTGTCGTATCCTGAGTGGCTAGCCAATGTGGTCCCAGTACCGAAGAAAGACGGGAGGTTCGAGTATGCATCGACTTTCGAGACTTGAACAAAGCAAGTCCTAAAGACGACTTTTCCTTACCACACATTGATATCCTGGTTGACAATATGGTCGGCCATGAGATGTTCTCCTTCATGGATGGTTTCTCCGATTACAACCAGATTAAAATTGCGGCTGAGGATCAGGAGAAAATCGCCTTCATCACCCCATGGGGGGTGTACTTCTATCTAGCCATGCCCTTCGGCTTGAAGAACGCCAGAGCCACTTATCAGAAAGCCATGATTACCTTGTTCATTGATATGATCCACGAAGAAATGGAAGTCTACATGGACGACATGCTACTGAAATCCGGAGGTGACAATCACCTCCTGAACTTGCAAAAGGTATTTGAGCGGTTGAGGAAATACCGACTCAAACTCAATCCATCTAAATGTACATTCGGTGTTACATCCGGGAAGCTCCTAGGTTTCATCGTCAGTCGGAGGGGTATCGAAGTCGACCCCACCAAGATTCGAGCCAACCTCGACATGCCTCCTCCCGGACGGAAAAGGACGTCTGATCATTTCTGGGAAGCTTAACTACATCAACAGGTTCATCACCCAGATGACGCATACGTTCGAGCCTATGTTTAAACTACTCAGGAAAAGCGTTCTGACTGTGTGGAATGACGACTATCAACGAGCCTTTGAGAAAATCAAAGACTATTTTTTGGATCCGCCAATACTGGTGACGCCAACAGCCGGCAGGCCGCTGATTATGTACCTAGCCGTGATGGAAAACTCCATGGGATGCGTGTCAGGCCAACATGGGGAGGATGGGAATACCGAGCAAGCCATCTCTTACCTCAGCAAGAAGTTTCTTGAATATGAAATCAACTACTCAGCATTGGAAAAGACATGATGTTCCCTGGCATGGGTTGCCCATCGCTTTCGCCATTACATGTTTTATCGAACTACGCATCTGATCTCGAAGATGGATTCGATGGAGTATATCTTTGAAAAGCCAACTCTTTCAAGCAGACTCTCAAAATGGCATATGATGCTGGCAGAGTTTGACATTGTCTTTACAACACAAAAATCAATCAAGGGCAGCGCAATCGCTGAGTATCTAGCAAAAAACCCCATAGGTGATGACGAACCCATGGGCCATGACTTCCCCGATGAGGAGGTAATGATATCCGAAGAACTTTCCAAAGAGCCCGAGTACCCGGGCTGGAAAATGTTCTTTGATGGAGTAGTCAACAAGAAAGGAGCTGGCGTAGGAGCCGTCCTTATTTCAGAAGGCGGAAACCATTTCCCCGCAGCAGCTAAGCTCAAATTCGAGGGTTGCACTAATACCATGGCCGAATATGAGACATGCATCCTAAGGTTACGAATGGCCCTGGAATATGGTATTTCCCGATTGACAGTATTCGGAGACTCCGATCTAATAATCCAGCAGACAAATGAAGTCTACCGAACCAGGGACCCGAAGCTCTTGCCTTATCATGAGCTGACGGTAGAGTTGCGGCACATATTTGATGAAATCAACTTCATCCATATCCCTAGATCAGATAATACATTCGTTGACGCCTTGGCAACCCTGGCCTCAACCATCCAATTTTATGACGGAGAGGAAATTCCTCCGATTATAGTTGAAGAGAAGTGTTCACCGGCACATTGCATGTTTGTCACGCCGGAGCCAGATGGATTGCCATGGTATCATGACCTTCGGCAATATATGCAAATGGGTAGTTTCCCCGATGGATCCACTCACAACAGCCGCAAGACGCTTACACGTCTCGCGGCACAATTCTTCCTTGTTGGGGAAATTCTCTTCAAAAGGTCGACATATGGTCCCCTCCGGTGCTTGGAGGCCGCGGACGCCACAGAAATAATGAAGGAATTACACGAAGGTACCTGTGGCCCCTATATGAGCGGCCATGGCTTATCAAGAAAAATTATCCGAACAGGCTATTACTTGATGACCATGGAATTAGACTGTTCCAAGTATGTGCGACGTTGCCACAAGTGCCAGATACACGGAGACGTACTCCGAGCACCGCCCAAAGAACTTCAAGTTATAACCACCCCGTGGCCAAAGAACTTCCAATGGTCACCGCTTCATTCTGGTGGCCATTAACCATTTCACAAAGTGGGTCGAGGCTGCCACCTTGGCCAGCGTCACCAAGAAAGTGGTGGCCCGCTTCGTGCAGAACTATATTTTGAGCCGGTATGGAACTCCAGAGATACTTATCACTGATAATGCAAACAATTTGAACAACAACCTCATGACGGAGGTATGTGCCCAGTACAACATCAAACATCAGAACTCTACCACCTATCGCCCGCAGATGAACGGAGCGATAGCGGCAGCCACCAAGAATTTGAAGAAAATTATCCGTAAGATGACGGATACACACAAAGACTGGCACGATAAGCTTTTCTTTGCATTGATGGCGTACCGCACAACCGTCCGGACGTCTACTGGAGCAACTCCATACTCCCTAGTATACGGCAACTAGGCCGTCTTACCCACAAAGGTCGAGATTCCTACCCTACGGGTCTTGATCGAATCCGAGCTAGATGACTCTAAATAGATCCAGAGTCGACTCGATCAGCTAGTACTACTTGAAGAAAAGAGGGTAGCAGTAGTCTACCACTCCCAATGCTATCAGAAGAGGATTGCCCGGTCATTCAACAAGAAGGTTAGAATCTAGGAGTTCAGACAAGGGGATCTAGTCTTGAAAAAGATCATCTCCGTACAAGACGAAGCTCGGGGAAAGTTTTCCCCTAATTATCAAGGACCTTTCATCATAAAGAAGATCCTTGCAGGTGGCACACTACTCTTAACCGAAATGGACGGTGAGGAGTTTCCAGGGCTCATAAACTCTGACTCTGTTAAACTTTATTATGCTTAGTTTTCATTTGATACTACTATGTGTAATATTGCTTGTCATGTGAATAAATAAAACGGTTATTCTTCTCTGTATTGGAAAGCCTTCCATTCACCAACCTCATCTTGTTTTTCCCCGGATATTGGGTTCAGAAAGACCAGCATGTGAAGAAAAAAAAAAGAAGAAAAAAAAAAGAAGAAAAAGAAAAAGAAAAGAAAAAAAAAGAGAGAAAAGTGTACATTCAGAGAAAGAGAAAAAGAGAGAAAGAATTGTGTGAATCAAGCATTAGATCTCGGGGCTTCTTTTTCTTTCCTTTCCCATTATTTAACAAAGGCTCTTTCCAAAACGGAATAACCGATATTCTTACTGATCACATGGCGAGTAACTTTACCCATAGGACAGTATGCAAATGACTAACTAACCTCGCCCCCAGAAGAGAGTGGATAAGGAGAGATTTGCTAAAAATATGCGTGGTCTGAGGGCACGTTTGAAAACCCCTTCGGGGGCGGCGTGAGTAAGAGCGTAGGATCATGGCAAGAAACAAACATGTCGGCATAGTGAAAAGCCTGCAAGGGACACTATTGCGCAATAATGACAATATAACCAGCACCGATGAAAACCCCTAAAAAGGCAATGGTGGCAAAAAAGGTAAAAGAAAAAAAAAAGGAAAGAAAAAGAATAAGAAACACTCATCGCCCTTGCCAGCGGCGCAGCATCAACAGCGACAGTTCTTGCCCCGAAGAAGACCAAGAACATCAGTTTTTTCCCATGCATCTCTCTCTCTCTCTCTCTCTCTCTCTCTCTCTCTCTCTCTCTCTCTCTCTCTCTCAGCCAGGGTCATTCAGAGAGGAAGGAAACCGTTGATATCATTCAAATTCAGCCAATGTCAGGCTCATTTAATCTTGTCCCTTTTCCAAGTGCAAAAGGTAGAAGTACATTCTCTCATGAAAATCATACATTTGCTTTATAATAACTGAAATACATTATTGCATATGCCTCCCGCTAACCATCGCTAGGAGTAGGCACGAATGTCATACATAGAAATATTTGCAAAATGAACTATTTCGTAGGAGCATTCAACATCCCTGCCGATTATTTATTACAGCACGCTTTCCAGTCCTCTAACGACGCTGGAAGCGACACTCATGGGAAATTCTTCTCATCCGAGCGTCAGAGACTGAACGGTACTCCTGATATCTATCGAGGTAAATCTGCCCGACAATGGGAGGAAGGACCTCCACCTGATGCATGCCTTCAGCAATCTGACCGGCCAACCAATAGCCGTAGTCATCAGCAACATAGAACTGCATCCCGGAAGCGCGACCGGAGGATTCCACTCTCATTCCCCAAGAGAGTGCAGACATCTGAATCAAATCGCCTTCGTTACTGGGCTCAAACAGGTAGTAGAAGCCTACCGTCGAGCTATGCGGGGAATTCCCTGAAATAAGCCGAACTGTCTAAAGAACCGGCTAACAAAGCATGCGGTGACGCAGCCCCACCCAACCAACGGAATGAACGCCAAGCCTACAGCAGGACCCTTGGCCGTTCCCAATTCAAATAAGCCAGAATACCAGGAGAAGGAGTCAAAAGTAACTCCCCCGAACTTGGCCGTCCGGGCACCCTCTGAAGAAGGAAGCGCGTGCATGACCCTTGATGATAGGAGGGAGCTCGCGGACGAATAACCAAACCAAGCAGACCTGGGAGATCCAAACCAATGCGAGATCACCCACAGAAACAGCAGCTCAATGCACCCTCCGAAATGGGCCTGAGGATCAAAGTACAAGGTGGACAGCCCACGGTAGGTGTTCGCGAACATCATCGGGACAATCGATGCCCCAGCCTTCAGACTTTCACAGACGGAAGCAAGCCGTCCATCTATCTTTCCATCCCGACGAGGGAAAACCATGCGGCTCAGCATGAGAAGGGCGAAAGTGTCGAGTTTTGCCCGGGAGCGGGGAGTTGCCAGAGACGGCCCCTCAGCATGAATATATAAAACATACTGAAAATCGAGAAGAAAAAAGCCGCCGCCGAGTAAGCCAGATCTTTTCCTTTTTAACCCAAGGAACGTCTCCAGAATCCCTTTCCTTGTGGTCGGAGTCGGCGAAACAGCAACATCCAGTGACTGCTGAAGTTGCAACAAGCCGTGATACTCCTCAGGAACAGGAGTTACCTCTACATCACCCACGCGAAACGAACAACAGTGGGGAATCCAATACCGGCTAACCATGGCCGAGAAAAAGGGAGGAACTTAAACTCGAAGAAGCTGGTCCAGTTCTCCCCGCCATGATCTAAAAGTATCCTTCTCAGCCGAGGAGAAGCTCTCGAATCGTCTCAAAAAGAGCCCTCTCTCTCTCTCTCTCAGAAAGCATAGTTCTGAATATCTGAAAAACTGAACAAAAGAAAGGTATTAATCAAACAGCACAGGTACGCACCAATATTCAAAACCTAAGCATGATTTTATTCATTAGCATAGACAATATGTTACATGATAAAAAGCATGATATAACAACTGAGATACATAATGAAAGCAGAAATCTGAAATACAACAGAAGCAAACATATTTGTATGTGACTCTCGTCCTGCTAATAAGAACTGCAGGCAGGACACTCAACCATCGAACCAGACCGTGTCATCTGAATGTTCAGCTCAGATAAGCTGAATCTGCAGTTTTGCTCTGATGCCTGCACAAACACAGGGGATTCAGAACCAGTACAGAAATGGGAAAACAACAAAAGCAAAGAAATATGAGGGACGAGGCTTACCAGTGAGGCCTCAAGATGGTCCCCTCGAGCAACAGCCCCCATATACAACTCCCTCAGGGAGGCCACATGGATAGCCTCCAAGGAAGAAGCAGAAAGCACACCTATGGAAACACTTCTGAACCAGTTTTCATATTCATCCTCCGACTGAAGGTAGTTGGACGACGCCTTGCCCTCCAAAGGGATACCCAACTTGCGACAGAAGCGAGTCAGAGAACAACTAACCAGCCCGAAGGTGATCGCTGGAGGAATGGAAGGAGCCCAGAAAGCGCCTATAACTTGGCGAGAGCATCTCTCGCCCATATAAATCTCCCAGGTAGTCATGCCGGAGAAACAAATCCTCTTCTCAGACAAGCGGAGAACTCGGTAGAACGCCTCCGAATCCGGACCAGGAAATTCAAAGTACGGTCTCCAGGAAACATCAGCTACAGGTAGACGATCCAGAGCAGACCGTATGCCGATGAAATTATTGCTTTGTCTATCAAACCTATCATTGCACCAACGTGACGCTCTCGGGAATATGTCAAGCGATGCTGAGGTGAGACAAGGTTTTCCCACATCCGCATACTCCCAAAACCAAAATGCCAAAGATTGAATCGGTCCAAGCATAAACCCAATGGGCCTGGACACGCGAATCCTCATCCCTCTTAGGAAAGAGGAGAAAGTGAAGCTTCCCCAATCGTAGGTTGAAAGCTTCTCCAGGCCTTCTACTACACTCACAGAATCACAGAAAAGGTGGCATTCTCCGTCGAGAAGAACACCGCCAGTAGAAGAAGCAATAAACGGCGACACTTTCGGGAAAACTCAGCAGGCGACCGGGGCTCTTCCAAATAATAACCATTGCTTGGCCAGAGCGCCAAATTCTTAATCATATTACCGCGGAAACCACCCGGCTCAAAGCCGCACAGTTTCGTTGCATGCTTCTTTTCGCACTTCTTAACTCTAATCAGCTCGCCACCGAAGCGTATCCCGGTCACCATGTTCCAGTCCAAGGGAGTGGGGCCAAGCTCAAACAGAGGAAAGTGTAGGGTATTGGTTTCAGAAAATCAATGCTTAGTCAAAACATGGGTCATCACCTTCGATATCATTGAAACATTGATTATGAGGAATAGGCAAAGCCTGCCTTCTCCAAAAAACCTTTGAAAACATCATGAACAGCAGGGAAAAGTCCGAAGAAGGTGTACCAACCTTCCGTACATTTAACATCGTCAAGTGGAGGAATCTCGTCCCCTCGAAGACGAGCATAAGCCGAGGGGTGGTATTGTAAATCCCTCAGAAAACTGGATTTGAACTTGTCAGGTAGACTCCTCAGATCTCTTCCAGCAGCTTGACGGCGCAGCACACCCAAACCAGTATTGTTATCAAAGTCCTCACGAGTCGTCCCTCCCCGATGGGCCCGATTGAGAATAACCACCTCCGAGCTATCCTAGGCGTCCGACGAATCAATGTCATCGTTTTCAACAAGTGATTTCAATTTCTTCGCCAAATGATCAACCATTCCCGTGTCAAAGCAAGCCTCCGATGGCTCGGGATTGTCAGAACAAAAGTCAAAACCACTATACGAAAACTTGAAGGTCATGCATATTAGGTACTTGTAGGTAAAACACAGTCCCCATTTTTGAAAACTTTTGAAAAATCCCAGTAGTCGGCCGGACTGTGTTTAAAACCCTACTTATGTCCCGGACGGCATCCTCCGGAGTTTTATCCTCGTAAAAAGAAGAAATATGCCTTTTTGCTAGAAGGACCTTGTTTTTCCAAAATATAAACATATGTGGTTTTAAACTTTCCTTTGTCTGGAAAACCATTTGCATCTTTCGGGCTTTGACCCGTCTTCCAAAAAGTTCGGCCAGAAGGCCCTCATTCTTATCTTTGAAAAATAATTTTTCAAATACTCTATGCTATTTCTAACCCTTGGCGCGCTCGTTGGTGACGCGCCATGACTCAATGTTTACATCCGGGGGGCCCGTTGGCCCGCTCCCGTTCAAAACCCATTGGTTTCGATCATGAGCATAGACTCGACGAAATGAAACAATGGCAACATATACTTTATGCATGATTTGTTGTTGCAAGTCCGTAACCATGCATGAAATAAAGAAAGCTATGCGAAGAAACAGAGCAAAAATCCATGGGAAAAAGCGTACCGAACAAAGAGAAGGTCAAGAGTTACCTTAAAAATTGATGGAAAGTGGTGAAGAAGGCCCACTCCGAATAACTCCAAAACTTGAAATATCCCCCGGTCAAGACTCGCCAAAGCTCACAAACTGGTCTAGGGCGACCAAAGAATTTTTAGACCTGTCTGGAAGCGACCCAAGAACTCTCAGAATACCAAGGAACTCTTAAACTGGTCCAGTGTGACCAAGAGTTCACAAGTGAAGAACAAGATCAGCCATTTGGCTATGTTCCCTCCAAATCACCAATTCATTCAAAAATCTTACCAACCCCAAGACGAGTGCCCCCCCCCCCCTTGGAAAATTACAAAAATGCCCCCAGTGGAGCCCACATGCCAATTTCGTGCGCAAAGTGCACCCAACGGAGCCAAGAAGAGCCCGACCAACCCAGGAGTTGCTAAGAAAGCCCTGGACAACTTCTAAAAATATCCTTTTTACCTCTCCTCATAGGATTTTTGTTCATTCTTATTTTCATAATGTTTTACATACAGGCGGGACCCCTACATCAGAGGAACGTTCGAAGAAATTTGAGATACCATATCTCCCCATTTAAAACTAAGAAAGCTCCCCACAAGAAGATAAGGTTCGGGATTTATTCACTGGTTCAGACGCATGAACCGTATGTCAGACTAGCTTCGCACGGTAGAAGGGTCTGCATTTCCGGCTCCGATAAGTGGGTCAACTGATAATCAACCGGTTCAGATGCATGAACCAAATTTCAGACTCCCTTCGCACGGTAGAAAGGTTTGCGTTTCCGGCTCCGATAAGTGGGTCGACTGATAATCAACCGATTCAAATGCATGAATCAAATTTCGGCTCCGATGAGTGGGTCGACTTGTTAGGTTTATTGGCGATTTCCGGGTTTTATCGAACCATTTGAGTTTGTAATCTTTGTTGGGTTTGGGTGGTAGTTTTCTAAGTGATTGAGTCTAGACGCTCCACTCTTGGGCTTTCAAGCTTCGTTGTCAAGACTCATGATAAAAGCCGCCCAAAGATTTCGAGGCCTATCCGGAAAGGTATAATATTCATGCATATCATCTTCATATTTAGGTCTTTCAAAATGCCTCATTTTGTCGCACGTGTCCTTGGCTTATCTTGTGCATTGTTCTTTCTTTAAAATCACATGTTTTAAGCATTGTTTGTAGCCTTAGTCTTGCTGCGTTTGCTTGAGTTTGCTCACGCATGCTCATCTTGTGGGATCCTTTGACACGTGTTATAATCTTGTCCATCCAAGTCTTTTTAAAAGGGTCTCCAAGCGTTTTCCAAACGCGTGTCAATGGACAGCCCACAGTGTGCCAAGTGTCTTAATCCTGTGCGCGCGTTTGCAAGTGTCTGGTTGCTCTTTAAGTGGACACATGTCATGTTTTAAATGGTTGTCTTGTTGAGCACGAGATTGCCCACTATGTAAGCCATTTTTCAGCACTTTTTCATTAAGACTTGAGAGAAAAATCAGCCGTTTTAGAGAGAGAAAATGTCCCCCTCTTTCCCTCTTTTTCCGTTGTGTGCTAGTCTTGCTCTTGAGATGATTTGGAGTTCCTCCATTCATCTTTACTCTTTCTAGTGCTTTCCTCTCAATGGATCGGCTCTAGATTGAGTTAGTTTCCCAAAAACTTTTTCATAAATCAAATCTTTTTCATTAGTCATGTTTTCATGCCTTCAAGTCTACTTGGCCGGGTGAACCGGAGCCATGGTGAAGCAGAGATCGAGATGGTGACTCTCGTGGGTTCATGAATTCAAGAAGGAGCACGGGGTGCTAGTTTAAGAGTTGGAGCTAGGGATTGCAAATTGCTTGTGGGTAAAATTTCTTGTCTTTGAACCTCTTGTACCTTTTGAATTATGAAATATAAGTAGAAGTAAGGCCGTGATTTTATGCTTAGGGTGTTAGACCCTTAGTAGTTTCTACGTATATTGCGTGTCTTGTCTCCCCCTAGGACTTGTGTTACGTTTGAATAATTTCACGACTGACAACAAACCGGTTTAGACGCATGAACCGAATTTCAGACCCATTTCCGGCTCCGATGGGTTGATTTTAGCGAATGATGAAAGGCCCATTTCCATTTTATGGGGTTCCCATTTTATCAAATGGGAAACAAATTAATGAAGAATGTTTAAACATTTTATCTTCTCGTCATATTGGTCGGTTGATTTTTTTTTCAAAGGTGACCCCCCCTGTGCCGATCTCCTGGATCCGCACTGACCACAATGTTATGAATCTTTATGAGGTGACACAATTTGAACCGCACATTAAGAGGTGTATATGGTATACACATTTAAGATCGAGCTGTGTATTGTAAACTTTCCCAAAATGTTGTTAGTAGCACATGCTGACAGAAATTAAGCACGTTAAAACTAACTGACAGCAGAGCCAGATACGTCCACTGTACAGCCATTAACCCATAGCATGCACACGGATAAGGACGGAAGTCGGTAACATTAATTAACTACAGTTAGTTTTCTCTCCCTCTGAGTTTCTCGATATAAAAACCCATCTCTCCTCTCAATAATCTGCCACCTCTCTCTCTCTCTCACCCCTCAAAACACCCATTTTTCAAGAACTCAACACCTTGCCTGCAGCCTCCCTTTCTTGATTACTTCTGGCCTTTTCTTCGATTTCTTGATCTGGGTTTCTTGTTTTCGTTCGGTGAGGAAGAAGAAAAAGATTAGAATTAGAAGAAAAGAATTTCGAGTGAGAGAGAGAGAGAAATGGGTCATGATCATGTTGTGCATTTCGTGTTTGGAGTCTTTGGTGGGTCTTCGAATACAATTAATTGATTTTCTTTTTTGTGTATATTTTCTCCTGATTTTTATTCCAATTCCTTGCTAATTCACTCTCTTGTTTTTCCGTTTCAGGAAATATTAGTGGGTTGCTGCTGTTTTTGGCACCGACGTAAGCATCCCATTCCACATTTGCCCTCTCTTTCTCTCGAACTTTACAATTTTGTTTTATTGTTTCGTCAAGAAAGTGATCAAAATGCTTAATGAACATAAAATTTAAATCAAGAGCTCGTTAACTCCCCGCTAACCCCCATTAATGTATATCGAATGGCCAAAAAAAAAGTAGAATTTAAGTTCCTCAATCTTACTAATTAATTAAATTTGTGTGCAATTTGTTTAAATTGATTGATGGGTAGGATTACGTTTATGAGGATAATGAAGAACAAAACCACAGAGGAATTCTCGGGCATTCCGTACGTCATGACCTTGCTCAACTGCTTGCTCTCTGCTTGGTAACTTGTTGAAATTGCTTTTAATTAATTCTGTTCTTAACTTTTGTTATACATCCATATATATACACGCATATGTATATCGATTCTAACTGTGCCCGTTAAGTTTCTCTCTCCACCCACCGCATGCATTGAGACCTTGTACCTTATGTAGATCAATCTCTTGAACAACACAAGATTGAAGGGAAATTTAGTAGGTGTACACGTTTGGAGGATATGTTGCATGTTTCCATATTTTCTCCTGTTCCCACTGTCTCATATTCATTTTTTATTTTTAGAAATTAAAAGATTTTGTTAATTCCTTCATTTTTTATCTTTATTGGCAGTATCATTTTTGTCGCTGTTTTCTGAATTTTTGTCAGATTTTCATGAATTTTTTTTAATATCATTTGTGTGCCAAAGAAATTGACAAATTAATAAATTATGACCAAAGCCCCCCTAAAAGAAAGTTTCCTTAGGACGAAAACTACGTGAGAAAAATAAAATTTTCAATGTCTAAATAATGTCTTCATTGTCCAACCTTTTTACAATTCTGCCCTCACGATGCAAATTAAATTACCAATCTACCCTTGATGAAATGAAACAGGTATGGCATGCCTTTTGTTTCGAAGCACAACATGCTAGTGTCAACAATCAATGCCACTGGTGCAGCAATTGAGTTGATCTATGTTCTGATTTTCCTCATATATGCACCAAAGAAAGATAAGGGCAAGATCCTGGGACTTCTCACGTTTGTGCTCTCTGTATTCGCCGCCGTCGCCTTCATTTCCGTTTTTGCCCTTCATGGCAGCAACAGAAAGCTCTTCTGTGGTTTTGCAGCCAGCGTCTTTTCCATCATCATGTACGCGTCACCTCTGTCAATCATGGTAAGCTCTTAAAACACTGTTGTCTCCTCATTCAATATGTTTAACCGTTTTGGTTTCATAGTCTCCAACCCGAAACGAGCTTAGATCGGTTCCAACACGATATAACTTGGTATTCCATACTATCGTATAGTTTGTATGTGCTTATCTTGCGGAATTGCGGTGATTAACGAGCTTCTTAATGGGTTAAGCTTCGTAACAATTTCTTTCAACTGAAATGAATACAAGCCGAGCTCCAGTAGGCAGTAACTTGGTTTGTTTTTTTAGCTAAAGATGTTTGTAGTGTTTTTTCTTAGTGTAGGAGGACTTGAGAAACAAGTTTTGAATTTCGTTTTCGAAAAGGTTCATGAAACTTGGTACATTGGTTTTGCTCCCTAGCCCTAAAACTAGGGTCATATGAGAATCAACACAGAACATCACCTCTGCATCTTCAAACTTGTGACCTCATTAGTTCGACGCAATAATGGCTTTCTGTTTAAGAAGCTTAACAGACCTTTTCAAAGAAATTTTGTTCATTTATGGAACTGGATATGGTGATGACCAATTGAATTGTACAGAGGATGGTGATCAAAACAAAAAGCGTGGAGTACATGCCGTTTTTGCTGTCACTATTCGTGTTCTTCTGTGGCACGTCCTGGTTCATCTATGGACTTCTGGGAAATGACCCTTTTGTCGCTGTAAGTATTACTAGCACTATTTTGGGTAACTTTTACTATTAAAATTAATTGGTCACGAAATTGAAATTGAAATTACAAAATTTTGTTAAGAGTCATTTACACTAGTTCAAACTGTTGTGGATCATAGCTTCTCGCCTTTTCCTCTAATTATACTGTTGTGGATCAGAGCTTATCGCCTTATTCTCTAATTAAACTTCTAGCTTCTTTATTTTAGCATGACTCTATTTCAAGCTTTGGCTTATTTGGTCGCCCTTTTGCTTCTATTTTTATTTTTGTTACAAAATGCATTTCACAGTACTATGTAACTCCATATGTTGTCAGTTTGATGATTACATGAATGACTCTACAGGTGCCTAACGGGTTTGGATGCGCGTTAGGAGCCATTCAGCTGATCTTATATGCAATTTACCGTGACAAGAAAGGTGAAACCAAGAAAGCAAATGCCAACGGATCGTTGGAGACGGGGCTGGGAAAGCTCGAGCCAGAGAAGCAATCACAAAATGGAGATGTCTAGGCATGGAACATATTAGAACAGTTCTACCTATTCCCCCTTCATCTCTCAACTTCAGCCTTCTATTTTTCCTCGTAGTTTTCGAAATGGAGCTTTCCCTTGGGTGTATTTTTTTGGTTGGCCGGTTTTAGAAAACTTTCCCTCATGTTGTTCACGTTAATATAGCAACCCAAAAATATTAGTAGTAAATAAGCTTCTCCTGATATGGTCACTTTTGTAGCATTGTTCCCTAGTAATGACATTGCCAATGGATTTGGATATATGTGATTTTTTGTGATGGTTTTCTATTAATTCAGTGGTTTTCAGAAGTTCGCAAATTGCCTGTGACATTGCCAATCTAGCTCGAGCTCTCGAGGGTTAGTAAGATTTAGCACAACTAGCATAACCGAGCCGAGCTCGAGTTTGAAAATAGGATAAAGCCAAGACTAAGCCACATTAACATATATATTCCGTAAAGTAAATTTTAATAACCTCTATGTGTTTACCAGATGCTCAACCGAAGGTAATGTTAGGATCGGATCACACACGCATACGATATACGAGTATAAACAGTAAAGAATCAACACAAGAATATACTTGGTTCCCCAAAACCGGATACGTCCATGGGAGCGGGAGAGAATTTGTTTATTGATGATCAGAGTACATAGGGTTTTACAATAGAGAGTATATATAGTCACCACGTCTATTCCAACCCTATTTCGCATTATAGCCTGAATACCCATAATGCCTTTATAATGCCGCACCCCCCCCCCCCCCCCCCAACACTGGCCTTTTACGAGTACCTCTCATACACACCATATGAGTCACGAGTTCCAACAGGTAAGATATACTCGGCTCGACCCGATTACTCAACGACCATCAAAGTTTGCCTCAAGCTTGTTTGAGTAAGTGAACCGAGTTCAAATGAGCTTTTCACGTTGCAACTACGACTGGTTTTGGCTTATATCTCATTCTGACATCGCCCACTAATAATGCAAGCAACAGAGTAACCGTTCCGTTTGGACAGACCCAAAAACCCGCTGACACGGAAAACCAAAAACAGTTTGGTATGTACCAAAGCGCCGATTTTTGCCCCATAAAATCTTACCAATACAATCAAATTTGTCTGTTACATAAGATGTCGCATCTATCAAGATGCCCTTTTGGCCTATACCCAAATCCGTCGTACTGGTATTAGCCAAAACGGGGTGCCCACCTCAAGCATATTGGTTTAACTTACTATTTATAAGTCTCTGTCTGCGTTTTTTATGTGTCCTCTGGATGTTCATATGTAAGAAAAGAGAATGCTATGAATCTGTTTTATGGTCAGCCCTCTGATTATCTGTTCGTGCAAATTTAAAAACGCTTAAGAAGAAATTTAGGATCGCAATGAGGTTACATTGGTGAAAATTTAAGGAAATATAAGATCCGTGTATTCTAGGAATATTCTGCTTCTGTGAAATTATATATTTCTTCCTCTTGGGGCAGGGCTAGCCAAGAGTTGGGACGTCATTTATGCAGGATGGAATTAACCTCTCCTCGAGAAGCGTCCACGAATAGGCCCGGCCCTAAGATTTGTGGGGCCCGAAGCACAAAATCAATGTGGGGCCCGTCATATGTAAAGAAACATTACAATTTCAAAATATACAAATCGTCTCAAACAAAAAACTTACAAGAATTTGAATGTCGAACTCACAAAAAGTACTTAATTTTACATTTACTAAAAAGTATCAATTGAACCTCGCTCTTCTTGTATTTTTCGAAGCAAACAAATCAATCAAACTAAATCTAATTTTGCGGCAAAATCATTTTCAATGGATAACATTGCTAATTAAGTTACCATATTTAAATTTTATTTGGCTAAAAAGACTCCTAATCCATTATACCAACCCATAATATGAGGGGGCCCTTTTTTGGGGCTGTTTATGGGGAACCCGAAGCCACCGCTTGGTTGGCTTGGTGCCAGGACCGCCCCTGTCCACGAAACACTCATTTTGTGGTGATATACTAGATCTATCAATTGCATGATTCAAACTGTTCATATCGTTCGTTCTAGAGAGAGGAACACTATAAAAATCAAGTTACTTGACATTGTTCGTTCTAGAGCGAAGAAGACTAGAAAATCAAGTTACTTGACCGTTGACACCCAATTATGCCCCACCACTCGCAAATCCAATCGCAATTCCGAAGTACCAAAAATAATGGAATCAATTGAAAGCTTCTGATTTTTTATTTCTTATTTTGGAAACATTCCTCTTCAACTAATTTTATTAATTCTATTATTGGGGACCAATTTGTCATGATGAGAAACATGGATAGCAAGTGTCCCTTAATTCTTTATGTATTTAATTTTACAAATTCAAAGAAAATAACCCGACGGTCTCATTTCCCTAAAATGAGGAATTATATACTATTGACCAATTACGTATTTTCTTCCAATCATGATATCACTTAGAAAATGTATTTTTACCTTTTCAACTACCCATCAATACCACCACCATATCAAAAAGGTCAAAAATGTTTCCAGACCGCCCACTTCGCATACCAAAACAACGAGGTAAAAGAATACTTTAAAGGAATGATTTGTTAAGGAATAAACGGGTCGACATCTACGTATATTTATTTTCTAAGGTATTGTTACTTTTTTTTTTTTGATCGGCAATAAAATTTTATTAAAAATTCGATAAGGAGTACATCGAGGGAAAAGAAGGCCAAAACCAAGCACATGGGAAAGGTCAATGCCAAAAAATAATCCTGCGAAAAACTGAAATTAAAAGAAAGAAGAAGGAAAAGACAGTAATGAAACGTATTGTTACTGTTGACTACTTTGATATGGAATTGTTTTCAAAAGCTACAAGGAATCATAGAACCTAGGAAATCCATACCCGTAACTCTATTCTCGTACTTAATTATTCGTTGTTAAAATAACAGGAAGATAGCTCAAATTTCTTGCTCACCGACTTGCCTGCTAAATTTTCATCTCTTAGTTTGGTTGTATGAATGTTGAGGACCACGGGTAACAAGGTGCAATGGGCTGCTCTTGTTTGGTTCTCTAAAAATTTACCCAAGTAGGCTTTCATGGTTACCTGGCCTAAGGAGCTAGCTGTCCAACAAAGATAGACTCAAAAAAGATGGGGCATTAATGTAGATTCTCAATGTGTCTTTTGTTTTCTACATGAAGAATCTGCCATGCACCTATTCTTTGATTGTAGTTATTCAAGACAGATTTGGGAGGCTATTTTGTGCAAATTCTAGATTAAGAGAAAAGTTGGGAATTGGGGAGTTGAATTGAATTGGGCCATTTGTTCCAAAAGAAAATCTTTCAAGGACTTCTTATTCAAGCTATCTTCAGTTGCAGTGGTTTCACTGGTTTGAGAGAAATCAAGGATGTTTGGTAGGGACCTAAGAGTCTCAGTGACATTTTAGCCCATGTAGAAGATAACATTAGGCTGATTGCATTTCTCATGCTTTGTTGAGAACCCATGGACGGAACTCTTTACAGGGGGAGGTGGCATGTGCCACCGCCTGTTTCAAAAAAAAAATTATAAAGAACAGTAATAAATATAAAAAGAGGAAAAGTTTGGAATAAGAGCTATTTTGAAATTACCCCCCCCAAAAAAAGGGCTATTTTGTCCAAGTTGGTAAAGGCACATTAGCCTTCGGTGCAACCCATACCCCTAGGGTTCAATTCCCCTCCAACCCATTATGGGGGTTTTTACTTTTGTCCAACGTACTAGTATTATACTTCCCACTCCTCAATTAAATTGGACACCACTTTTGTTTATATCTCCATTTATGGCCTGTTTGGCTAGTGGATATGATTTTGGGTGTATTTGTAATGAGGGCGGTAATGAGGGTGGATATGTAAGGAGGGCGGGCCCACCACCTAAGAATGGTGGATTAGTATATGAGGTGTTTGGATGGTTTTTTGAGAAGGTATTTGGAAGGTGGATATGATGGGATAGGGGGCCAAATGACTAAATTGCCCCCACTTTATTATTTTAATAAACAAAATTGATTAATTTCATTATAATAGCAATAAATACATAAAAATTACCAAAAATACATTAAAATACATAAAAATAATAAAACTATATTAAAACTGAAATAAAAATATTTCGGAAAAAATAAAATAATTATTTATTTAGGAAATTTTTTAAAAATAAAGAGAAGACAAATTATGGAAACTTTGAATGGAGAGTAGTTTTTTTTTTTTTTTTTGAATGGATAGTAGATGATGGTTGAATGATGAATGGTTGGTGGATTGGTAGATAGGAAATTGAATGGTGGTTATATGGTTGATAATATTGTTCCTATAAATACACAACTTATTAATTTGCTTTTAGAAGCAATTTTTCTATCCCAAGAACAAATTTTATATTTTCGTTTGTTAATTGGTTGGAATGGCACGCCGGGCTTGGAGCGAGGTGGAGGAGGAAACTTTGCTCCAATACCTTACTTCCCTTGTAGATGAGGGTGTTTGACAAGGTGATCGCGGATTTCGTTCTGCCTATTCGGAAGTGTTGAAAAATCAGATGCAAGCTTCTTTCCCTGTAGGTGGTATCACAAGAATTCATATTGAAGCGAAGATTAAGGGTTGGGTACGGATTTATCGCTCTCTCAATTAGCTACTTCAACTTGATGGCTTTGAATGAGATGAAAGTGAAAACAGATTGGTGGTTGAAAACGCTCAAGTTTGGAATGAATTTGTCCAAGTAAGAATTCAGCAATATGCTTAAATTTTATATAAACTCTTGTTTATTTAAAAAAAGTTTTTGAGTTTTGTCATGTTTTTTTTATATAGGGTCATCGAGGATTTGCAAATTGGAATGGAAAAAAATTTCCGTACTACAATCAATGGCGCTATTGCTTCACACCTCAAAACGGTGGGGAAGATGAAGATTGAGTCAAAGTTGGAAGTTTGCCAAAAAAATGTCTATTTAATAGTCTATGTTTGTTTGGGAGTCTTGTAATCTCAACTAAATTCTCATATTTAGGTGAGAAGCTGTGTTTATTTTGTAATAATAAAGTCTTCATTTTGAATAAACTAAAATATTTGAAACAATTCAAGTGTACCATTTCATTCAGAATCGAAAAGAAGTGCGAATAATAAGCAAGCTACAAAACCTAAACAGAAAATTACAACAAATGAACATTTTCCAACATTGCCATTGTTAGCACTAAATCGACATTGTTGATCTTCCATTGTAGGTACAGATGTTGAAGCACCGTCACTTTTTGGGTTTTTTAAACGGGCCGATTGCATGTCTTTCACCCGAAATGTCTCCACATGAAAATTTAGCAATGCTATTTCAGCTTCGTTCAACGAGTTGTACCTTTTCTTGAAGTTCCCCGAGTATCCATTAACTTGAACTTCAGCTCCCTCCCATGTGTTGTAGATTCCCGATTCATGTCCAACAAAAACCACCCAATATGACTCTCTACGTTCACCTGCCATTCACAAATCTATTCGGAAACAAACATTTATCACATCGTAATGGGAAGTAATACTAAATTAAATAAGAAATTGTATTGACTTGGCTCAGATTTTTGATTCACTGGCACACATAGCACAAGTCGAAGAACATATTATGTTGCCGAACGGCGATTAAACCAGTGGCCATCATAACAAGTTCATCATAGAAGAGTGTCTTGCCTAATTGATATCATATCATCATAGCCATAAACGAGGATACAACATGCGGGTGCTTGCAAGTAAAATAAAGAATTAACTTACGAACTTGTTAACAACTACCAGCATGTAGAGCATCTACCTACAACGAAGGGCAGATACCAGCATAATGCAATAGCTACCCAACTCATTACTAGTTTTGGAATTGAGTTTTGCAGATTTCTGGGTTGAGTTGATGCAGTTTCATGGGTAGCCACACACGGGCTGCCACATAAACGGACACACACACCCCATTGCACAATCACCTTGGCTCATAAATTATTTAAACGTGCTCACATTGGATTGTTTGGCTACAACTTATGTTGTCGAATGGGTTTGAACCCATTGACCATCATAACTCAACTCACAAACTTGCAGAACTCAACTCACAAAACCTGCAACACTCAACTCCAAAAAATCTGCAATGCTCAACTCCAAAACCACCAAAACTCAACTCACAAAACCTGCAAAGCTCAACATCACAAAACCTGCAATTCTCAACTCCAAAACCACCAAAACTCAACTCACAAAACCTACAATACAGAGGCCAGAAAACATGGAGGTAAAAGTGCAGAAAATTTTCCTCAAATACTGCAGAAACAGAGGCCAGAATACTGCCTCAACAGAGGCCACAAAATTGCATCAACATATCCCTCAAATGAACCACAAAAGTGCAGAAAACTTAACCACAACAGTGCATTTAACTGCAGCAACAAAACCCTTATTTATGAGATTGCACACAAACACACACACCCCTTTGGCAAATAGGGCTCAGATTTGTACCTGCAGAGCAACTTAAGTTGCCATGATGACCCTCATAGCTACAGATACAAGTACAAAAGTAACATTAGCATTTATCATTGCCCAGTAATGTCAAAATATACAACTTACTCACATCATCATCATAGCCCAATGTCAAAATATACAACTTACTCAAGTCAAGGTTTAGCTTTAATAGCTCCGCCATGACCCCGGCTCTTTTTGCGGAGAGTTCCTTCTCATACCCTATCCCATCTGTAATTTTCTCCAACACCTCATTGCTTTTTTACATGTAACTCCCCATAGCATCATGCAATGCCGCTTCTTTGGAGGGCTTTGCCTTCTTCTCTGGCAGTTTTGCTCCGGCATTGCTTGTTGGAGTGCCACTTGTTGGAGTGGTGGGATTGGCGGTCTCGGAAGCAAATGATTGATCCACATAGCATCCACTTGGTACGAAACTTGGCTCACCATTTTCATACCTTGGAACATACCCCGGTTTGATGTCATTGAGGTTAGGGGTTTCAATGTGGTCATCATCATCGGGTATTTCTTGTGGATCCTCCGCTATTTCACCAGTAGCTCTACCCTTCCCAAGCAAGATTTGCCACTGTTCGACCATGGGGAAACGCTTCCCATTCATCCATTTTGCCTTGACATGAATCTACACATGTTCAATGGCCTCTTATAAAAATTATAAAGACAAGAAACAACTTGTCATAATAAATTGAAAAACTACCCAACTCATTACCTTCTCATATTCCTACCACATGGAATCATCGTCCACTTCGATGGATTGAGTGACATAGTTGAACTGAAAGCCACTTACACGTATGGCATCGGCAATTACACCATACTTCTCCTTCCAAATTTCTTGCCGCGGAGTGCTTCATGTTAAAGCACTCTTCTTGGCTTTGTGGCATGTGTCCTTGCCTCCAAATGTTAATGTGGTATCTTTGACCCCTGTACGGTGCCAATAACCCCGGCCCATTAGTATATCCCGCATCAACAAGGTAGTAACGACCTACAAATGGGGTTAAATGCTTACATGAGTAGGTGTGGTAAATTGTGGACATATATAGTGTAATGGAAACATTTTTAAAGCCACGTACCGTTTGGGATTTTCAACCCGTGAGGCCTCACGAGGGCATTTCGGAGAACTCTCGAGTCTGTGGCAGACCCTTCCCAACCAGACAACGCGTATATGAATTGTAAGTTTCTACTAGCCACTCCTAATACATTTGTCGCGTAGTCACCCTTCCTTGATCTGTACCGTGCCTTGTGTTCAGTTGGGGGGAGGACAGGTATGAATATACTGTCAAAAGCCCCCAAACAATTCTACGACAAATGATGGAAAATGGTTAGTAGTAAAATTATCGTTAAAGTGAAGGAATAATTCATGAAATTCAATAATGCACAACACGTGTACCTCAAACCACTTCCACCTAGCATCCGGCTCATTTGCGGGAACGGGTTGGGGATGATGCCACAAGACATTGTAAAGCCGCAACACTTTCAACAAAACGGCGTTGAAATGTCTACTAACTGTTTCCTCGGATCTCCAAAATTGGAAAGTGGTACGCCTATTTTTCGTATGGTGCGAGAGGATCCACAAAAATATCGCAACTTTCTCAACAACGGTCACATTCCTAGAGTCCTCTAGGCCTCTTTGCTTAACTAAAAGGCACAACTTCATAAACACATCCCTATTAACCCTCAATTGGTCGTGACAGTGTTTGTCACTCCCACGTACTAACCTATTAAGGTTCATCATTTGTTGTTGGTATATATTAGGTTGTTCAATAAGAGGAGGATTCCGCTCCCTCCGTCGAACCATTTCATCAATGCAGTCTGTAATTAACAAGTAAAGTTGGAAAAAACTATTCACAACTCTCATGAAACATATCACAGCTAACGTTGCCTCACGGTTTGCCTTCTTTCGTCGTTCTCGTTTCGTTAATGTAGCCATCTGTGTGTAAAATCAAATTAGGGCTAAAAAAATTAGGGCAACATCATAGTAGGGTAAAACTAAATTAGGCCTCAGATTAAGGCAACATCAAAATCAGAACTGCATAAAATTAGTGCTCACAAATTTAGGGCTCATATGCACTCTCATAAAATTAGGGCTCAGAAATTAGGGTTCAAATGCAATCTCATAAATTAGGGCTCATAAATTTAGGACTCAAATGCAATCTCATAGAATTAGGGCTCAGAATTTAGGACTCAAATGCAATCTCAGAAATTAGGGCTCAGAATTGTAATGCAATCTCATAAATTAGGGCAAAATCAAACCCTCTAATCCACCAGCCAAACAACAATTTATTAGGGCAAATGATCTGACCAAACAGAGCAACAAATTAGGGCTACATGAACAATGTATTTGTTCACTGGAAACCAACAAATTAGGGCAAAAAATTGATCGGTTGAAACCCACATATTAGGGCAACATCAAACCCAGAAATCAAACCCATCAAACATAGCCATCGCCACTGTGAACACCAACAAATTGGGCCAAAAAAAATTTCGATTGAAACCCAGAAATCACATGACAAGTAGATCTTTCAAACCGAAAAAAAATTTAGCCAAAACACTAGTCGATATCACAACAACAGACAAGATCGAAGTCGTGTCAAGCATGGTTACCTCTCAAATACTCGAAATCGAAGATGAATAAGAGCAATAATGGAGTCACAAAGGTCGATTTCACCAACGACTTCCTCTTCTCTTCTCTCTTCTCCTCTCTTCAAAACCCTAGCCGCACAATGACAAAAACGAGCGGGATAACACAGATAAGAGAGAGGGTGGATTTGGAGGGGTATAATCGTCCTCAAATCGCCCGAATTAGCTAACGACGGGGTGAGGCCGTCGTTAGCAAATCCAGCCTCAGGTGGATTGCTTCTCCCTACAGTGATTTAATCAGGGAGGAAGAAAACCCAGCCAAAGAGTGGATATGTGGTGGGTCCTGGATATGTAAAACACCCGCATGTTATATCCACCCTCTTCTCTACCAGCCAAACAGGGCCTTAAGGAGACATTTTAGGAGGGGCAAATTTAAAGAGTACATTTAAGCCTCAATTTCGTATGCTAAAATGGGAAAATAATTTGTGGTGTTCACTAAGCAGTTTTTAGAAAAAATTGACTTTTCACAGTTTTTGAAAAAAACTATTTTTTCTAAAACTGGCTTAGTGGAACATCCCTTAACGGTACTGAAGTCAATTTTGGATCCAGCAATTACGGCCAAATGCTAGATTTCATTTGTCTTCTTTGGTGCCTAATTAGGGGAATTGAAGTCCGGTGCTTTCGTCAACATCTGATATCCATGGCATTGGGAATTGTCGTGTTAGGGTTTGTTTTGAACTTTGTGAAAAAGTAGACAAAGAAAAGAAAAATAAAAAAATTCCGACGAAAACAGGGAAGAAAATACAAAAACAAAATTTTGTAAACAGTGAAATTTTCCTCTAATTTTCTTTTCCTTTCCTTTCCTTTCCTTTGAATAGTGAAATTTTTCTCTAACTTTCTTTTCTTTTCTTTTCTTTTCCTTTCTTTCAATTTCCTTTAGTTCCAATCTTTCTTCATAGCCTTTTACTCCTGTGATTAAACAGATTGAAGTTTGGTTTCAGTTAATTAGTGGTGAGTATGGACCTGATTGGTTCGGTTTCATAATAAATCAAAAACCAAACCATATCCACAAAAGGCATAGAATCAAACCAATCCAAACCCATTAAAATACGGTTCGGAATCGGTTTCAAACCACAATTTATTTAAAATGAGATATCATATCTATAATCTTTTTAGAGTACTTAAAATTGTGAAGATTAATAACCAAAACTTATATTAAATCAATTCAGTTAAAATAACCGACACTCTTTTTTCATATATAAAAATTTACGGTAATTAGTCTTGGTAGTGAAAGAATATGAATAGGTATTGATTTTTTTCATGTATAGAAGATTGGAAAATTTAGGAAATGTGATGTGGAATCATCACTACTAGAATGGATGATTTCATTGAGCAATTAATTGGCTATGACTAAGCTAATGGTTTTTTGGTGTACTAAAATTATAAGAATGGGTTGTGATATAAAGAAGTTTAGGCTAAATAAAATCTTGGCAGAAAAAGAATATTGAATACTTGGAGTGGTAATAAATAAATTAAGAAGTTAGTTGCCTATGGCTTCCATGTTTATTTGGTGTATATCAAAATACTCCAATACATACATTCGTACATAGATATAATCGGATCAGTTTGGAACTGGAACTGTTAACATAAATTCACAAACCAAACCATTGAATACGATTCCAAATTTTTTTAAATCAAGACCAAACCGCGCCGCTAAAAAACCAATTGGATCCGCTCGGACTGGATTCGCGGTTTGACTTGTTTTCTGCTTGCCCCTAGTTTCAATTCCGCAACCGACGACAACAAATGTGTTTCCTGCTTTTATTATAGGTATGGATGAGCTCAAACAAACTTTCTACGAGCCGTTCTCAATTGTTCCAATTTCTTGTCTTGTCAGTAGTTCGGAGAAGCTAACATAAACCACTACCTCTCTCACCGGTCTTGAGTTCAATACTTGATACCAAATGGCTGGGAAGGGACTCCAATTTAACTTGCATTTCGGCGGAGGCCTGGTGACGAAGCCCCTGACGTGTTGATGGATCAATATTCCTCCTAGTCAGCTATGACATTTAACCAAACATTTTAAGTCGAGAGGGTTCCGAAATTAATCGGGTTGTCGCTACGCTGGTTTAATCTAACTCAGTCTTGCAAAATTAAAAAAATTCTTCCCCTCTCATACTTATGCAAGGACGGAGCTAGGATTTTACCTTTGTGGTGGCGAAAATATGTATTTAAAAAATAAAAAGATAAATTGCATTATGAATATATATTCATCCACTCTACAAAAAACTATAATAGCATAAAAACTTTAATCAACGATGGTTGTCATATATGCATATAAAATACTAAAAAGGAGTAATTTCGGTTTTCATCTACTAAACCGAGGCATTCTTTTAGGGGGGGAAAACTAGAGGATGAAAGATTAAAAAATTCTAGTAGTGACAAATCTGTATAATTCAAGAATATAAATTTACTTTTTATATAATAATTATGTTGTTTAAAAACCTTGTGGCGGCGGCCGACACCACTTGTACTTGTACCCCAACTCCATCCTTGCATACAATTAATCCAAACATAACGACATGGTGTGGCTAAGATTTCCTTTAAGAGGAGCAAGAGGCTAATTTCACTTAACAAACCAAGAGAGGTTAATTCCCTCGACGCACTCAACTAGACATGCAAGACTTTTACATTGGTCTGTAAGTTGGTTCCAAATTTGAGTCTGAGATGAGACCAAGTAGGTACTCCCAAAATCCACAAAACCTAACCCTGTCCAATCCAAATTCTACAAAACAAAGCTCTGATTTTTGCCCCATAAAAATCACATCAATCCCATCAAATTTGTCCAATTACATAAGACATTGCATCTCTCAGGGGAATCACAAAGAGGCCCTTCTTACCTATGCCCAAATCCGCCGCACTGGTATTTATCATTTCGGCATAGTTCCATTAATTCTCAAAGCATGTGCTTGTCTTTCACTGATTCACATTGGGAAGGCTTTGCACGCTGAATCAATTAAGAGTGGGGTGGAGTCTAATGTGGTTGTGGGAACTTCATTGGTTAATATGTACGCCAAATGTGGTGATATTTTGTTTTCGCGTAAGGTGTTCGATGAAATGCCCGAGAGAAATGTTGTTACATGGAATGCGATGATTGGAGGGTATATAACGAATGGGAGGATGAATGAGGCGTTCTTTTTGTTTGAACGTATGGGGGAACGGTCTGCAGTGACGTGGATTGAAATGATTGATGGGTTTGCTAAGAGTGGGGAGACTGCGATTGCGAGGGAATTGTTTGAGAGAGTTCCTCTGGGTATGAGGAATGTGGCTACTTGGACTGTTATGGTCGATGGGTATGCTCGTTATGGGGAGATGGAGGCAGCCAAAAACGTTTTCGATTCGATGCCAATAAGGAATTTCTTTGTTTGGTCTTGTATGGTTTCTGGGTATTGCAAGAGAGGTGATGTTGAGGCAGCCAAAGCAGTTTTCGATATGATTCCGAAGCGGAATTTGGTGAATTGGAATTCATTAATTTCTGGACTTGCTCAAAATGGGTTTTGCGAAGAAGCTCTGGATGTGTTTGCGAAGATGCAAAGTGAGGGTTTTGAGCCGGATGAAGTTACACTGTCAAGTGCTTTATCCGCGTGTGCGAATTTAGGGTTATTGGATGTTGGGAAAGAAATCCACCAAATGATTGTTGACAAGGGAATAAAACTCAACCATTTCATTCTAAACGGGTTGGTTGACATGTACGCAAAAGGTGGCGACTTAAGAAATGCAAGATTGATTTTTGAGAAGATATCTGAGAGGAATGATTGCTGTTGGAATACTATGATTTCTAGTTATGCTATTCACGGACAATGTATTGAAGCTCTAGAGTTATTTGGCAGAATGGAGGCATTAAATGAGAAGCCCAACGACTTAACGTTCCTTTCTATTTTATCGGCTTGCGCACATGGGGGATTTGTGCAAGAAGGTATGGAAACTTTTGCAAAGATGGAGAAATATGGATTAACAGCCAGCATTAGGCATTATGGATGCATAATAGACCTTTTGGGAAGGGCAGGAAGATTGACTGAGGCATATGATTTGGTAAAAAGGATGCCGGTGGAACCAAATGACACAGTTTGGGGAGCTCTACTTGGAGCATGTCGAATTCACTTGGACATGGATTTGGCAGATAGGGTACTGGAGGAGGTCGGAAGATATTCCGACTCTGGTTCTAGCAAGGATTCACATTATCAGCTAGTGTCAAATATTTATGCAGCTTCTGATAAGTGGGAGAAAGTTGAAAGGATGAGGACAGTCATGTTGGATAAAGGGTTTCAAAAGGCACCTGGATATAGTTCATGTATGCTTTAACAGTCTAGAAAACAGTCTAGAAATCAGTATTTGTGCAAACATTACATGATCAGCCAGTGGGAGTGAGTTCCTGATCAAAAAATCTAGCAGATGGTTTCGTGTTCGGTTATTGCTTGTTTCATTTTAATGGAACAGTGCCTCCAAGGTGTGAAGTGGTGGTCCCTTGAGACCGCATGAGTGTAACGAAAATTAAGTTACATTTGCAACTTAGATGGGATTGGAGAGACCTGGTTAGTGGGTAACATGGGATTCTATGGGAAGTTGGTTGAATGGTTCCCCTCCTGTTGAGATTTGGATCTACCTCATTTACTGTGCAATGGCATTAGTGTTTCCATCCATCTGAGCCATGGTTTCAGGCAGTGCTCAACAATCTCAGAAGAAGCACTTGGAAAGGAGAAAGTTTGCTCCTGGATAAAACTGGAAGGAAGTACTAAGACACGCTTGGGCAAGTGCCCAATAGCGTCAAGAGTGTCCGACACATCAGGGAACCTTCCTTGAAAACTTGAAGTGTCCCCTACTTCTTAGCTATTGCCACAAGAAGTTCAAATTAAGACCTTAAGTGGTTCAGCAATCACACGCTTGAGCCGGTAAAAGTGGATTAAATTTGTTTGATTGTATATTGTTTTACTTGAAAACATTGGTTGTATTCAGTTTAATTTCAAAAAAAAATTCTGCAAATGAGGCTATATTTCAATAAAAGTAAAATATACTCCCTTTGTCTTGTAAAATTAGTCTGTCACAAAAAATGCGTGTACTTTTTGAATTCAAAATAGAACATTTCAGTGCATAATTTCGGAATTTTTTTTACCAAATTAAAGATATCATACAAGTTTTTAAAATTAAACGGGTTCAGTAATTGTGGATATGTTACAAGGGGATTAGTTAAGGAGGAGAATAGCTTATGCATGATTTGAGTAATAGTTGATATTAGAGCATTAATATCTGCATCTCTACTTTAACTTTTGAGTTAAAGTAGAGAGCAAACTCCCCCAAAACCTCAAAAATCAGCCTCACCAATTTGCTACATTTCTTAACTTTGCTACAATAATACATCAAAAGAGGTGACCTACTGTTCAAGCACCAAAAGAGGATGAGGAGGGAGGGAAGGGTAAAAGTTTGAATAGAGAGAAGTCTGATTCTGTGAGTTTTTGATAAAGTGACTTGCTAAAGTTTGAATAGAGAGTCTGATTTTGTGAGTTTTTTATAAAGTGACTTGCTAAAGTATAAAAGGTGTTTTTGAGTTACTAATTTTGTGAGCATCCTTATCTGATTTTGTGAGTTTTTGCTAAAGTATAAAAGTTTGTCCTTGTATTAGATTTGATAGATGACTTGTTCCAAGACGTTTGCTTCAATTTCCATACATATCTTCTCATGCCAATTTCAGTCTGTTTTTTTTTTTTTAGATATTGCAGGGTGAGAAGAATCCTATGGTTCCTCGAATCTTCGGACATGAGGGAGGAGGGTGAGTGATTTTCTTTCAGAGAACATCTCAATCTGATTATTTTTCTTTTTGGTCCAGCTCCAACGCTGACTCTTCTTATATTTTTTATCAGTTTAAATTTTTATTTTTGGATGAATGCTTAGACTGCGGTGGCCAATATTATACTTAATTTCTTTTCCAAGAATTTTGGGATTTTCTCGAAAAAAAATCCTTATGTAACAAAAAAAGGAACCCTTTTTAAGGCCTTTTCGCATGAAATTTCATACATCAGAAGACATATAGCCATTTCAAATTTGATGCTTAAATAGCAATGGCTTCTCTAATCATGAAAATTTACCCTTTTCGCATGAAATTTCATACATCAGAAGACATATAACCATTTGAAATTTGATGCCTAAATTGCAACGGCTTCTCTAACCACGGAAATTTTATTTGTATGTAGAGTTGTGGAGAGTGTTGGAGAGGGAGTGACGGAGCTTGCACCAGGACCAGCAGACCATGTGTTGCCAGTGTTCACTGGGGAATGCAAAGAATGTCCTCACTGTAAGTCCGAGGAGGGCAACATGTGTGATCTCCTCTGGATTGACCCCATTAGGGGAACGATGCTTCACGATGGGAAATCAAGATTCTCAAGCAATGGAAAGCCCATTAACCATTTTCTTGGAACATCCACCTTCAGCGAGTACACAGTGGTCCATGTTGGTTGTGCTATCAAGATCAGCCCGCTTGCTCCTCTCGAAAAAGTGTGTTCTTAGCTGTGGAAACACAACAGGTACCCGACAATGGTAGCCTAATTTTTTTTACAAACTCAGTTCGCCGATGTTTACATATTTGGTTGTTCGTATTTCGAATGGAAGATTGGAAAACACTAGTCGTAGTTATACCGTCCACATTTTTGTGCAGAACACAAAATACCAAAGACATGAAAAACAATCTTCGTGGACTGTGGTGTTGCTTTAAGGAGTTTGTTAATTTTAAAAAGAACGTGCACGTGAAAAGTTAACGGTTGCCAAACAAGTTTTCTTTGTTTGACCAAAAAAGAGTTGAAAAAATGAAGATAAGCCAAAAGTTTTGCATGATGCGATTTCGGATAAACAAGCTTTCGCATTTTCGTTTGGATAGGCTTTGGTGCCACCGTGAATGTTGCAAAACCAAGAAAGGGCTCAACGGTGGCAGTTTTCAGGTTGGGAGCAGTAGGCCTAGCAGTGAGTTTCTCTAAATGCTTATTGCCCTATGCGTACTTTATTGTTATCAAAATCTACCAGAAGCGTTATGTAATCTTGTTAATTTCGTCTGTTAGGCAGCAGAAGGCGCCAGAGTTTCCGGTGGTTCAAGGATTATTGGTGTGGATATGAATCCAAACAAATTTCATCTAGGTTGGTGCTCCTATTAACGGTTTGATTTATATTCGCATTACCTGAAACAATTTTCTTTTCATAAATCACTGCAACTTCTCTTGATTCCGTTAAGATTTAACACACATGTGACTAATCCAAAGAAGTTAATAACTCTCCCAAAAGTTGATTTCATTTGGAACACCTGTCATTGCTCATTTGCATGGCCAACTGCATCTAATCCTTCGTAGAAGCTGGAAACATAAGGTGCATTTACCTCAACCCTATGAGCATTTCGTGCGTTACGGAGAGAAATGAGAACGGATGAATGCATCATACAAGAGCACAGGCCACAAAGTTAAACGATCTACTAACTCCGCCCCAATAAATTTTGTCTGGTTTGCAAAACGAGAACTTAAATATAAGACATTTTTCTTTAAAAAAATGTCAAACTCTTTGTATAACTTAGAAAGAAATCATTGATATCTAGTGTAAATTATATGAAAATAATGGAGTAATTTTTTTCAGAAATTTTGAAATTAATTTTAAGTCTTCATTTGAGGACAGAACAAACCTTTTGAAATGAAAGGTCAATTAGCTTGGTTTGGGAATTCGGAAACATAGATGCATTATTTAGGAAACATTTTGAAACGAAGTTGCATGTAAACTTGTGTTAGTTGTGTAGTCATCCAGAGAGAGGGAGATGTTGATTGGGAAGCTTACGTCGGTGCCAAAAACAGCAACAACCCATTAATATTTCCTGATAAAAGAAAATGTATAATAAGAGAATGATTGGGAATGAACTGAAGCAAAAATCATGACAAAAATAGAGAAAAAGGAAAACAGATTCTATTGAAAGACCCACCAAAGACTCCAAACACGAAATGCACAGCATCATGACCCATTTCTTGCAAATTCTTTCTTCTTCTTCTTCTTCTTCACCGAACAAGAAAAGAATCCCAAAAGAAAATCAAAACTTAGAACCCAAAACCCAGATCAAGAAACGCTTTCAAGTTTAGCAGTGAAATTTACCAACTTTCGTGTTGCATGGGGAGTAGTTATTTCCAAACATAACTAAAAATAAATAAATTTTGTTATTCAATCTTACATATAAATATTTCAACTAATTCTACATAAAAATATAATTAATAAATTACCAGTATTTTGTAAATGTCAAACTTGTAACTTGAAAAAAATGTCTACTAGTACTAAAAATGTTCACTGGAGCTAATATCTAACTTTTGGAAATACTTTTTTTTCTTTTCTTTTTTTAACTCTATTGATATATAAACTAACACTTTTCATGTCAACAACTTTCCATTATAAATAAAATAAAATAAACTAGAGCCTAAAAACTACTCAACCACGTTTTTCGAGTTTGACAGACTTCGTCCGTGAGGCTTCGGCTTTGACAGATTTTCGAGTTTTCCAAACCCCCACCAAACCCCTCCATTATCAAACCCCCTACCAAAGATAGCTGAGTGATTTTAAAGAAATTATCAAAAGCCCCCTTTGTCCATCTGTTAACATCTAAGGGTAGAAATGTACTGGTTCGGAAGTGACCTGAAATGGAATGGTTTTGAAGCAACAGCAATAGCTTACTCGAACTGAAGTAGAAATCGAGGAGACTGGTTTTGGAATTGCTTTTAATTTTTCTTTGTTTATTGGTTCAATTCATTCAACAAAGAAACCAAGCATTGTCCTTTCAACATTCACGTCTTTTTTGTCTGCTTCATTGTTTCTCTATTAATTTCTTCGAATCATCATCAATTAACTAATTTTTTTCTTCATTCGAATCACAATTATGCAATTTCACAAGGATATTACATGCGGAAGAACCCAATCATGCAATTTGATACAGAGAAAGATAGACCGTGATTGCCATGTCAGTCTGATGTGCACCATGAGGTGCAAAATTCCTTTGATCTAAGTCTGCCCATCACATTCCAGCTGAAAAAAAAAAAAAAAAACCAGTGCGATAAATCGGGAATTGAATTGAATTTTTGTTTGTGGGTGTTTGGGAAAACTCCTCTCTCTCTGTCTGAAATAAATATTTCGTCGTTCTTATTGTTTGAGAGAGTTGCTTGGTATGAGGAATGTGGCTACTTGGACTGTTATGGTTGATGGGTATGCTCGTAATGGGGAGATGGAGGCAACCCAAAACGTTTTCGATTCGATCCCAATAAGGAATTTCTTTGTTTGGTCCTGTATGGTTTCTGGGTATTGCAAGAGAGGTGATGTTGAGGCAGCCAAAGCAGTTTTCGATATGATTCCGGAGCGGAATTTGGTGAATTGGAATTCATTAATCTCTGGACTTGCTCAAAATGGGTTTTGCGAAGAAGCTCTGGATGTGTTTGCGAAGATGCAAAGTGAGGGTTTTGAGCTGGATGAAGTTACGCTGTCAAGTGCTTTATCCGCGTGTGCAAATTTAGGGTTATTGGATGTTGGGAAAGAAATCTACCAAATGATTGTTGACAAGGGAATTAAACTCAACCATTTCATTCTAAATGGGTTGGTTGACATGTACGCAAAAGGTGGCGACTTAAGGTTCTTCTCTCTTTTTGGGGGGGCTGTTTATTCACTTGTAGGAATTCTGCTATCTTTTTATTGGTCAAGTATCTCCTAATCAGCTCCGTGGACCTTGACCAATAGCGAGCTGCGAAACCACTCCACCAACTTTCAAAGACAGAGAGAGAGAGAGAGGTTTGTCGAAGAGAAGCCAAAAGTCATGCAACTCCAATAATGAAAACCAAGTAGATCCAAAGATCGTGAATCAAGATATAGCTGGCAGCTAACTGTACCGTTCTACTTGTCCGTCGAAGTGTACAATGCCTATCCTTGATCTCTATACATTGACGTTCAAGTGAAATAAATAAAACAAAAACACTGTAACAGAAGAAAAAGAGTCCACCTTTTCAAACTCCCCTCTCCCAGCCGCCCCCTCCAAAAAGAATATATCAAGACGAATAATGGACCGTTAATTTAGATCAACAGCAACATCAGCAAGTTCAAGGCAAATGCAAGGGAGACTTCCAGTGACTGAATTCTACTAGGTTTCTATTTACTATAGACCCATTGTGCAGCCAGAATGTTTCGGCAGACTGGTGGAATTGCCTCACTTTCCTCTGAAGTTCCCACAAGATTCCCTCAAACGCTGAGCATGGTTCTGATTCAGGAGCATAAACCCATAAGCATCTCACCTGCCTGCCGTGGGCAATCATCCTCTCTATATCTCTGTCTGAGAAGCAAAACAAAAGTCACCAGCCATGAGTCATGACGCTATAGGGAAGAAAAAGCAAATTTGATGAGCATTAGTATTAGTGCTTTGAATTCACCTGGTACTGATTCTAGGTACTCCAAAAGTTCAGGACCTATACGGTTCCATGGCCATTTGATTGATATCTGAGTGTAGTCAATAACATTCTGAAATGGCAACTCCACATAATCTGATATGATCACCGGGACACATTCCTGTACAGGCAAAGCAGTTGCAGGATTGGTAGTTAGCTCATCGTGTCGAGCTATCAATGTGTTGGCAACATGGTGTGTATATAACAATTGAGAGAGAGAGAGAGAGAGAGAGAGAGAGAGAGACCACAAAGAATGACTCATAAAAGCGAAGAGTCCATGATGATTCGCCGCGTGGGGCCAGGCAGAACTTGGCATTTCGGAGGTGCTCAAAGTATTCTCTCCTTCCCAGTTTCTCAGGGCCACTGAACTTCAACTCTGGAGATTCCAACTGTTGAGAGAGTCAGTACTCACATCATTTGAAGGAAATATCGCTTGAATAAGACAGATCCCAGGGAAACCATACGCAGCAAATATGAGAGAGAAAGAGAATGTTATCAGGATGGCAACCATTCCAGACGCACAAAAACTCCATTTAAAAATGTTTTCACACAGAATTCGATCATAAGTCATGTTATTATCTATAGCAATTATGGTTAATCGTGAGGCGAAAAAACATAAAAATGAAAGTAATGCAGGTGGTGATCTTAGCATAATGTTATCATTGTGTAAGATCAGCAAACTTTGTCAGCATCACTATGGATAAATAAATACTACTCCCTCCGTTCCTATTTGTTAGTCCCGCTTTGGTAATCCAACTTATTAGGGGGGCAATATTATTACATGGCCAGATTTTTCACTTTCCTATTTTGCCCCTCGGTTTTGGAAATACTGATTTTTAGGATTTCAAGACAGATTCAAAATAATCTCACAAACTTCCAAAAATTTAGGCGGTGAATAACACTAGTAAGAAAGTCAAAATTCCCATTCCTAATTATTGGCGCCATATCTGGCCCCCAATTTTTTTGATCGGCTATCTAGCCCCCAGTTGGAAGTAAAGTCTGACAAGAATTCAAATTTGAAGAAGGGTTAAATGGGAAAGGTTCAACCTTTTTTGAGATCATTTTCCAAATTGGACATTTATTTGGAACACCCAAAAACGGAAAGATGGACCATGAAATAGGAAGGGAGGGAGTACATCAACAAACAAACAGGACCTCTTCCTCTAGTAACTTCCCAATTCGTATCAATAAGAGGATTATACATACTAGGGAAATATTAATTCACAGATCTTTTGAATGATCCACGGACCTCCCTCTCACATGGATGAGGACCACCATTAGCATTTAGGAGAGGGAGAGTATGGCACCAATAACAAATGTGGATTAAGCGATTTCCAAGAAAATAATGTCCTTCAAATTACAAATGTGTCGGGAATACTCAAGTAAAGATGATACTTCTAAAGGAATTAGCAGAATGCAGTTACGCAACACATGACTACGAATATGAAAGACAACTTTTAAAACTTGGATTCAGAGTGCACTAAGGAACTTAACAGAAAGGGAGAAAAACCATGGGACAGCTCTACGGCCAAAACTGAAAATACCCAGAAACAGTAAGAATTGCAAAGAAGCTAACTTCCACTGAGACAACCATGAAGCTACAGAAAAGGCATACCTTATCTGGGTATTGCTTTGCAAGCTCCACCAATTGAAGGCGACCAATTTTTCCTTGTGCTCGGCCTAAGAAGTTCGCCAAATACTTCCTCTTAGACAAAGGCAAAGCCTGGACCAGACTATCACCATGTGCAGTCATCCCATCATCAACATTTCCGGGGATGATGATATCTTTCCATGTATTAAAGGCACTAGTGTCCCGCTTGTCTGTGCGATCGCCCTGCCATGACACGCAGTTACAATGTTCTTGAAGTCAAGAGGATGTTTCCCAACGTATTACATTTTATATATATACTCAAACAAACATCAAATAATAGTTTCCGTTGCATAGTGTTATAAATAAATAACCAAACCATATAAAACACAATGTCATAGAGAATCCAAAAAAACAAAATCCTGAAGGAAAATGGCTACATCAGCAATCTGGAACTTGCTGACCCCATAAGAACTTGAACAAATTCCTAAATTGTAAGTGCCAAGTCACTTCAATCAAAAATGGGGCAGGGGGGCTATGGCACCTTATGGTCCAGTCTTTGTTCCATCTTTGATCTTCTCAAAATTTATCTATAATGTACGAGTTGCTTAGCCTTGGTGCCTAAAATCATATCTTGTCAATAGAACAAAGATCTTCCAGACTTCCAGTGGATAAGACAAAAAGAAGAAGAAAAAAATCACTTTATGAAGCAGTATATTATGTCTACCATCAATTGGAGAGTAATACACTTCAAATGTCATGGTAAGCCAATAGAAAAAGCTGAAGACTAACAGGTAGTAATAGTACTGTCATCAAAACTTATTGCATTTCAAGATATCCTTTGATGAAGTACAACGGTCGATCTTTACTTTCTTGCATGCATTTACTTTCCCCATGTTATGACTCATCATTGACTATATCAAATGCCTTTACAATAACATTATGCCTCACCATAAACAATGATGAAATGGTCCCTAGTTTAAAGATAAAATTGAAAGCAAGCTCATGGAAAAAAAAAATACACGTGTTTTCAAAGATAAACCGGTGTTGCACAATGTATGGGGGAAATTTAAGTGTGCTACCTCAGGAGTAAGTATAACGGAACGATTCAAGTATGTAGCCCAAGATCTAAACAAAGAAGCACCAGCGCCGCTGCAATTGCGAGAAAAAAAGCATACAAACGAATTAGAGAAGGCACATGGATTGTAAGTATTAAACAAAGTTACCTGCTACTTAGAACTGTTACACACAAATGTAAGTTGTAGTGGGCCGAATATTCATGGTCCAGCCCACAAGCAAATCGACTGGGGCTGGATGAGCACATATGGACGGGCATATCACAATTTAGGGCCGAACATCCTACAGACCGTAGGTCCAGATGGATGTTCCGACTAGCCCAGTGAGACTTCAGATAGCCTAAGTGCCGAAGGTATCAAGCACCGACGACGTCAAGTGGTCTGCCCAAGAGGGCCTGCGTAGGCCTTTATCACCGAAGCTACCTAATGCCTGAGGATGTAAGATCGAAGATAACATTCAGGTTAGAGCATTAACTACCCGGGTCCGGTGGTATCGGGTCGGGCAGTACAGCCCGACCCATGAGGGTTGTTAGGCGGTTATATTAGCACATGATGAAGGCTACGTGGCATGACAAGGGAAGCTTCTAGAGGACCATGTGGCAGCTCGTTAGAGGCCGTGTCACGACCGTAGTGGTCACAAATGACGTCATGAGACTTGGAGAGCAAGTACACCAATGCCTATAAGTACCAAGGGATAAACCCTAGAGGTACACACACAATCTGAGATCTAAATACTCTTTGTACTATCCTTCTCTGTTTGCTAACTCAATCGTTGGATTGTCCACTAACCAGTTGCTTCTGGTTGTAGGTTCAAGGGCGAGTAGGAGCTCCACCGCTACCAAGAGGAAGCACCACGGTGAACACCCCCCAACATAAGTAAAACTTGACAAATATGAAATGTCTACTGTTAAGCATCAAACAAAAGTAAAGGAAACTTGGAAAGTCCATAATTAGCTTTTCCGAAATATGTGTCCAATCATGTGCCCCTACTTATGTCACACTCCATTAAGGGGTGATGGTGATGGAAATAATGATACAAGTCCATACCTTGGAAAGACAAATATGTGATTGCGACCACCGGATAGCCTAAAATATGGCATTTGACTTAGCACCTAAAAGCAAAAGATGACAATGTTACACATGACATATTCCAAGTGATCAAACAGAATGATTAAGCAGACTTCCAATCATTCTAAATTGATGATTTCAATCATTGACATGCAGTATCACCTTCACATATGTCTGATTAATCTCTTTATCGCTGAGACCACCCATCATTCGGACGCATTTCACGTAACTTGGCACAAAGAAAAGATCCGCTTCTCCTTTCTTTCTTGTCCGAAATTTTGACTTTAAAAGCATCCTGTGTATTTTAACCTACAGTTCATAATAGTAACATCCTTATAAAACCTAATATACTTACTGATATCATATATAAGCAACAAAGGCCACAAGTGAAATGCTCCTTTCACTGCAGCCACTAAGGCTCTGTTTGGTAGCCGTTGCTTATTTTGCCTTTGAGTCTTAGGAGTAATTTATATCTTCATTCAGAGCCAAAAGAAGCAACTAATCATTGGTAACCAAACGGGCCCTAAAGAAGCTTCTAAAATAAATTTCTGAACTTGATTATAACTTGGCAGGTTATAGTTTCAACTATTTGCTATACGAGATAAGATACGTAGAACAACCAATCTATTGGCCTAAGTAGCATGGACACAGACACGCTGATTTCAAAACAAACTAGAGGACATGCAACCAACGTCGATGGCACATTTATAAATAAGTATTCTACATATCCTTACATGTACAATAATTGATATTCTGTTCATATATCATGAAAATTTATTGCACTAGGTAAAGTTAAGAAGACCATATAATAGATAACCTAAAAGACCAAGTGATGGATGGAAATGTGTTCCTTAATCCTAAGTGATTGAAAAGGTGAGTGCCTGGTTCTAAATGTAGTGCCAAAGAGTGTTCAGTTCCAAAAAAAAAAGAAATACTTAGATACGCTTGGCAGAGTGATCAGTTCTTAAAAACAAAAAACAAAAAAACAAAAATACTAAGACACGCTTGGGCGAGTGCCCAACAGTGTCAGAGTGTCCGAAACAGTGCACGACACAAGAAGGAACCTTCCTCGAAAACTTGAAGTGTCCCCTACTTCTTGGCCATTGTCACTAGAAGTTCAAATTGAACTGCATACCAAATCTAAACTCACAATTAGTATAATTAAATTTCAGGTTGCTTGGTCATGAAATTCAGGGGCGGCTCCCCCCTTTGATAAGGGGAGTCACTTGAACACCCTCAAGGACAAATTTTGTTTAGAAATACATGTAAAAAAAATTTAGTTTTAGTTTAGTATAGCCATTGTTGAACACCCTACACAAATATTTGAACAGTACTCACAAATATTTGAACACCCTACTCAAAAATATTCGAACACCTAGCTCAACAAATTAGTCCACCACCGACGTGGTAGCCTGGCTGATAGGCAAGTTGGCCTCCACAAAGGAGACTCAGGTTCGAGTCTCGCCCCCGCAGTGGCATTGGGGGGATTTTGGTAGTGCTATACTACTATCAGCTTGTGCTGAGGTGGTGCTGTGGTGACGGCCTGTTCTCACGGACAGTAGCTATGGCTCAACCGGACATTCCACAGCGGGTCGGGAGCCTCTATGGTCACGCCCAAGGGGAGTTGCTACGCTGGTCGCCCCCTCCCATCCTTTTGCAATTCAAAAAAAAAAAAAAAAAATTAGCCCACAAATCAATTTTATGTAAACAACCAAATAAAGTCTAAAGTAGATGGTCAATGTACACTCTAAAACCTTATATTTTAAATTACATGTGATAAATTTATATCGGATTTTGTTTGAACATTTATACTATAAACACTCACCAATCCTGGTAATTCACAATAGAATCCTTAATACACCCTCACGCTAGGATAGATAAGTAGCGCGCTAAGATAGAGAATTCCGGAAGAAAGATAGTTTTTCTTGAAATAACTATCCTATACGGATGGTTACTAGTATATCCTTTACATAGCAGAAAAGGAGGAGGCCAGACGTATCTCCTTGATAAATAAGGTTAAGATAAATAAAAATAAGGTTAAGATAAATAACCAGCAGACATCATCTAGCTGGGTCTTGCCGGTATCAACAACGTGAAAAAAAACAACCAAATGGAAACAGCAACTAACTATGGCTCTTGGCAGTGACAATGTTCTGGAACGCTTTCTATTATGTTATGTATTAGGAGCACCTGTAGCGTAGGTAGACTGATTATTCGGCCCTTTGATGCTGCTTTTCTTTTCTTTAGAATCACAGGAAATGATGAAAGGGTATGACTATTCTGGGTACAAATACTAATCCATTTGTGGGAAGGAAATCCCATAAAGTGAAGCACATCTATCAAGAACTCCCATCTAAGTGAATCATAAGCTCAGGTCAATCTTAACAATCTTAAAAGCACATCTTGGAGTAAGATTCTTTCTATGAAAAACTTGCCAACTCATTGTGTTCTTCTATTTTTTGAATTTTCAATTTTATTGTCTTACTTCTGTCTAATTTGGAATTATGTCCAATTTAGGAATCCAAAATTTAGCGGGGAAAGGGGCTTACCCGGACCGAGCAAGTGCTTTCACGGTCTGCTATTCCTGCTTCAAAGCATTTGCGCACCTTTCCTTTAAGAAAACACATGCCAATTACAAAAATTGCTTTTTTATTAGGTACACTTTCTCTTTGTGGTGTTCCACCCCTTGCCTGTTTTTGGTCCAAGGATGAAATTCTTAATGATGAAATTTTCATGAATTTGAAAGAAATTGTATTGAAAAGCAATCTATATGGAACTTCTGACGTGTTTATTTGTGTAAAAGGTCCTAGAGATGTACTTGCTCATTCGCAGGCTGACCGGATAATCCTTACTATTCTCAGGGGAGTAACTAAAGAAGCACAAAATACTCTATAAGGACACTAGAAGAGGCTATATCGATAGTTTGTTGAAGGTCATCTTTGTCTGATGGAACAACCGATCTTTGCTTTGCTTTTGCGCAAACTCTTCTTGCTTGTAGTCTGAACTCCCTAGATCGGTCAGTCAGGAAGATCACAAACAAAGCAGTGGAATAAGACTTTCATTGCATGGATATCAGAGTCAGCAACAACAATTTAGAGCCAAGATTAGTTCACCCTTTTTTCCTTGCACTCTTTAGGTCTTTTTGGGCAATTTCTCAACAGGAACACTGCTTTCCCTGCTGATAGGTGATCAACGGAGACTAGTGCTTTTGCTGTTGTCTCTGCCACAGCAGCCTCTGCTGGTTTGTTTGGGATTCTTGATACCCAATCCGATAGCAGTCATCGTATCTCCGGTTACAGGTATATCTAGTGTGTTAAATGGAGGTTGAGGGAAAGGTCAAAAGAACCCTATTTAGGGAGTGCAATAGAGAACCTGAGATCCGATGCGAACAATCAGTCGAAGAAGCAGGGATTTGATTCAATGAGAGGGCCGGAAAGCTCTATCTTCGAATGATGGGGAATCAACAGCTTCGAAGCGGATTAGCGTTTCGTTTGTGAAGGCATTACAAGAAAGCGAGCGGTGCAACTAGCTAGGCCCTTAGGCCTATTTAAAGAAATATTCCAGCTGGGCTAGCTAAAAGCTATGTAAAGTAAAAGAAGAAAAAGGCGCCGATTGCTACTAAGAACCTAACAGAACTTTTTTAAAAGTGGGAAAAAACCACTTGTGTAGGTCGGGAGTCCACCTTCCTTGGATAGAAGGCCCTTTCCTTGTCTTTTGAAATCAACTTGCTCCTTCCCCAAGGAGCTAACAATGCCCAATTCCTTTTAATCGATTGCGCCTGCTTAAAACTCCTGATCTGCATTGATGGGCTGACCCACTTTCACTACTAGATGTAGATGCAGGAACGACTAGGAGCCACCTCTAGAATCTGCAGGAGCCACCTCTTGAATCCTCGAGTTGGAACAAAGTGCTATGCAGAACTAAGTGCTATACCTCCCGGGGGAAGGTCGCTGGGCCAATATGCAACGAGGACGTTGCATCATAAGGTGGGGGGAATGTGACAACCCATGACCCACCTAGATGCAACGGAGTTCTACGATATAAGAGAATAGATCATGCCCTACCTTGCACAAGGCCTTTTAAAACCGTGCGGGCGTCAAAGCTCGTTGGTACTTCACAGTTAAGCGTGCTCGCCCTGGAGCAATCCTGGGATGGGTGATCCTACTGGGAAATCCAAGGAGCTTGGGCAGCCAAAGCGGACAATATTGTGCAAGGCGGGGGCGGGTCGTTACAGTTGGTCGAAATTTTCGGGGAAATTATCGAATTCAAAAAGAAATGTCCGATAGCAAGTTGATCGTTTAATTCAATAATAAATGGGAGTTAGGCATCCGCTATGGTTATTCCGTACCCCCCCCTTCCCTTTTCTTTTCGTCTGATTTTGCTTACTATACCTGCCCTCCCCTCTGGAATAGGATCGGAGTAAACAAGATCAACCGATTCAAACGGGTGAGGATACCGACTCTCACAGTGGCCAGTATTCGGCCTTCGGCTTCTATGAGGAAGGCGGCGCAAAGGAGGCTCGAGGGCTTGTTAAGGAAGGCGGCAAGGGCCGACGAAGGGGGGAAAACGAAAGGCCACCACCAGTTCAAAATAAAGTGCACACTCTTTACGACAAAAATCAGGAAATTCAAGAAGAAAAAAAAAGTATCTAGCTATTGCATTGATATCATCCTATGACTTCTCTCTGAGCAACAATCAACTCTCTATATAAAAAAATAAATATCCATGCGAACCTATTTGGCACACAAATTTTTACAAGAAATATTAGTTTATTTATCCCCGATTTAATTTTACTTGACCCAATAACATAGAATTCGCCAAGAAAATTTGTGACACCTTTTGTATTTTCATATCATTTGGGATCATTATTCACACTAATATATGAAAATTTTATATGTATATACCAGTTATAAGAGTTATTAGAGTACTTAAAAGTAAATGTTGAACACCTTTGTCTAAAATTTCTCGAGCCGCCACCGATGAAATTTGCAAGATATCTAAACAGGGGAGTGAAAAACTCATAACAAAATACTGTACCATTTAACACCAGAACAGAAAACCAATTCCCATGGGTCTTTAGCATGGTGTTCGTTTTTTTTTTTTTTTTTTTTTTTGGCTTATATATTGTTCATCTTGATCACCACAGAAAGAAATGGACAGTTATCTATTTATACACCCCCTGAAGTTCAAAAGGTGAACATAACATTCAACCTAGAAACCGGTTAAATTTACCTGAGTGCCCCACTGGCCTTTAACACACGCATCAGGGGAGATCTTGCCATCACGGCCGTACATTAACAGCCTGAGGCCGTCAATCTCGAGCTCATCGTAGACGTAGATCTTGAGTGAGATGTGGGACCCGTATCCCCTTTCTGGCCACGAAGTGGGGCCTGCGACGCCGTCGACGGCGGAGGACGAGGAGGAGGAGGAGCAGAAAGAGAAGGAGGAGTGGTCGAAGAGTCTGGTGAGGAAGAAGGTCGTGGCGACGAGGGCTAGGGCTCCGATCTGGTGTGTTCGGGTGCAGAGAGGAGTGGGGTGGGGGGCCATTAATCTACTGGGTTTGTAGCTTATGCTTCCCATTTTCAGTTTAGTTACTGATGAACATGATGAGCTTATGAGACATGGACATGGACATGGAGTAGCTGTGCCGTTTTGGGCGAGATAAACAAATAATTGCTCGCTCCGTCCCATATTGCTTGTCGGTTTTGGGAGCGTGCATTTTGCACCCAAAAATTGATATGCTCCATTTATGAGAATTATTTTTTTGAAAAATGTACACCAACTTTTTTTACTCAATGAGATTTTTAAATTGGTATTTGTGTAAAAAATTTTGAAAAAATATATATACTAATACATTAAATTTTGAGTGCAAAATGCGCAAAAACCAAAAAAGGAGAAGAAATTTGAGACGGAGAAAGTACTAAAAAATGACTCAAAACAAAAAAATACTATAAAAAATGATAATAATTCTCCTAACGCAAAAGTTTGGCCAAAATCATCCCTAGTGTCCATAGCTTCAGCAGTCACACACTTGAGCCGGTAAAAGTGGGTTAAATTTGTTTGATTATATACTGTTTTACTTGAAAACATTGTTTGTAATCAATTTCATTTCAAAAAAAATCCCGCAAATGAGGCTACATTTCTTGTAAAATTCGTCCGTCACAAAAAATATGAGTACTTTTTTTTATTCAAAATAGAACATTTTCAGCGCATAATTTATGATTTTTTTTTTACTAAATTACAGATATCTTCTAGTTTTTAAAATTAAACGGGTTCAAATAGTAATGATGGATATGTTATTAATGGAATTAGTTGATGATGAGATTAGCTTATGCTTAGTTTGAGTAACAGTTGATATTAGTGGATGAAAGTTGGTAATGTGAAAATTACTTAATTATCCTCATTAAATCATTAGATTGAGAATATAAAAAAGGTTTGAAGGGTAAATATGTCTTTTCATCAACCTGGATAAGCTAATCCTAAAGTGGAAGGTGGGATAAGCTAAGATCCTTGGTATTTGTGAGAAAAACACCAACTTCTTTCTCCCCTTCGCTCCCGTCCCCATCTCCCTTGTCCCTTCAACAAGCGGGCCTGGTTTGCTTCATTTCCTTCTAGGAGAATCTTCACTCCTTATTCCTTATTTTTACTCAAACTCAAATTTGTGTAAAACTCCTCAAAAATACAATGCTCTTTTACTCATTTACTCAAACCCATATCAAATTGAGTTTTACTCAAATCAAGGAAGACTCAAATTTTGCAAGACTATTTCTTCCCTACAAATTTACAATCATGCTATTAATGAGGCTTTCACTCAAATTTATATTTGATTATGGGCTTGCCATTGGATTGCTTCATACCCAAAACATCAGGAGTACTCAGTTCACGTTTGTCAAAAGTGTGTTTAGCTTTATTAAAAAAATATTGGATATTTAGTGTCTTTAACTCTATTAAAAATGTTTAGCACCGGTTCTAGTGAAAAACCAAACCGAACTAATGACCATAGTTTTGGTTATGGTTTAGATAAAAAGAAAACCAATGATTTTGGTTATGGTTTCCTTTTGAGGTGTATGTTTCGGTATCGGTTTTGATTTACCAATGACCGAACTGAACTGCACCATTGTCATCCTTACTAGAGGCCCTTTGATGTTGGAGCAAAACCATCTTTAGGCATCCCCCGGACCATATTCCTGTTCACCAAACCATGCCAAACATTCAAGCAGAAAGCACATTCAAAGAGATTATTATGCGACTCTAGGCTATTCTCCCCTAGACAAAAGCTCCCATCCACCATCGTTCCCCAATTTCTCAATTGACCCCTTGTATTCAATCTAGCGTGAGCAACTAGCCAGAGGATGAAACTTGGAAGACCACCTTGGAACATTGTTACCTTCCCAAAAAATTCCGCACAAGGCCTGAGTTGGGTATCTCAGTTTTATGGCATTCCATGCTGACTTAGCAGTGAAATTACCTTTGGAATAAGGCAACCTCGCCTCTGAATCCTCCATATCATGGGAAGCAGATTAGGAGGAGACTTGGTAATTATAGACCGAATTGTCAGGTTCCTCACTCTAGGCCAGCAGTCCAGCACCAATCACCGTTGATCGAAACAACTTAGCCCTTAAAAGGCATGCCCCTATTAACCACAATTATGTTCCCAAATAGATCATACGGTAGACACTAGACAAAGGGGGTGCCAATTATCAAGCCACATAAAATTATAATGTTGATTTCTAATTTGGTACTTTATTAGAGGCTGATGAAGAGACCTAATGGGGTAAGACCCAAGACCTTCCTCATAGTCCATTTGCTGATTGTTGGGCACCTTTGTCTTATCAGTAAAATCTGACTATTGTCACAATGTGTATAACTGTATATGCATAGGTGGAAAACTTATATTCAAATTCACCATTCACCTGACTTTCAGGTGAACGGTGTTCTATTAGGACTTATTTGTGTACATCTTGTGCTAAATATTCCATGCGATCAAAAATTTTGTCCGACAAGTTTTACCAAAATAATTGTCGTAGAAAGGAAGATAACGTCGTTTTGTTTGGAGTAGTATCTATATCACTTTTATTGCATTCCCTGTATTACTTAATATTTCGCATCCATAAAGTATACCGTAATTTTTATTTGGTCACCCAACTATCGGACTTTTGTAAACATACGAAGCTAAATGGTGGTCTTCCTTCGTGGAGAATTGGACGTAGGGGTGCTCATCGATCCAAACAAGCCGAACACAGATATTGCTCATGCTTGGCTCAACTCTTTATAACATGTGTCCAAGCTCGGCTCGAGCTTGAGGATTTGCAGACCAATTATAACTGTATACTTATGCAGCCTTTACAAAACAGAATACTAATGGGATATCTTTTTCATATAATATTTAACAATTATACTCAATTTAGAATCTCTGAATACAGGCTTTTGATTCATGAGCGTAAATATATGGACTTTAGCGCTGTGTTTGGCTCCTTGACTTTGTGCAGAGAATAGAAAGGTACGAGATTTTCCTTCACAAATTTAATGCTTTTTTCTCTTGACTATCTTCTTTTTTCCATGATAAACTCAAGATTCCAAACACAGCCTAAGCCTCCAAATACTTCTCTATTGTAGCAGTGAGTGTGGACTTGGGCACAGCACCAATAATGCTTTCTTTCCTCTCCCCATTCTTGAAGAACAACACAGTTGGGATGCTCCTGATCCCATACTGTGTAGCTATGCTCGGGCAGTCATCAGTGTTGAGCTTGAAGCAGGTGATTTTTCCGGTATATTCCTTGGCCAGTTCGTCCACCACCGGTGCTATCATCCGGCATGGCCCACACCAGGGTGCCCAAAACTCGACCAGAACCGGGTTTTCGCTTGCAATCACTAGATTGTTCCAGTTTGTATCTGTGACCACTTGAACTGCACATAACATTGATATCAGGGTAATGCTAATCGAATAGAATACAGAATGAACGTTTCATGATGTTTCTTTCTTTCTTGGGGTTAACTGTAAGTTGGTGGAGTCTTCTCAATAGGATTTTTGTCTGTCATTCATTTTCTTTCGTGTTAATCAGCATGGTGAGAAATGAATTTTTTCGAAGAAAAGCTGAAAAATGCAGATATTGATCACGCAATACAAGAAAAAACAAAATACAAAAAGTGATGCCGCAAAAATCAGCCTGGGGTCGTTACTCATCGATCCGCACGTGGAATTGAGTGGTTAAATCATGTTTTTGATTGAATTGAAGAGAAATCTTTTTATTTTTACATTCTATATTAATATTATTCCATATTAGAATCTGCTTGACTACTAGAAAAAAACAGATTCAGTATTTGCTCTTTTCACTGATATAAAACCATAAAAATAAGAAAAAATATAGAGTCGATTCAAAGATGTTTTCTTGTCTCTCGTTTCTTTTCTGACCAAATCGAAGAACCTAATGGATCGTATTTGAATCGATTAGATGCTTCTCTAATCTCTTAATCCCGTACTAAGGAACTCGTTTTAGTACAGGTAAGTAGTTAGCCGTTGAAGTCTCAAGTAACCGCTTTCTTTGTAGCTCCGGCTAGAGTTCTAAGGTTTAGTAGCCCTGGCAAGGAGGCTTCCTTTACTACTAGTCAATCAGTTCGATTCGGTCTCTGCAGAAGGGCTTTACAAGCAAGCAGAAGAAGTGTAGCTAAGCACGGGGAATGTATATTGTGCCCGGAGCCAGTAGGCGTTCATTTCCATATATAGAGAATTTCTTTCTTTCTTGATTTGATGAGCGAACGAACAACAAGGGTTCGAACTGAAGAGTAGAAGAAAAGTATGAGACTTGGTAGCCAAGAATCCGTTTACAGGATAAGGATTTTCCAAAAGAGAAAGCACAATGCCAATTCTTAGATGAAGGCAGATCCGAACTCGAATCCTTTAGAAGGGGGGTTGGTACACTGAGTTTTCTGAGTTATGGGAAAGAAGAATCGAAAAAAAGGTAATGTCAGAGTCGGAAGGCGAGTTGTCTGGAGGGAATTAAGATCATGTGCAGCTATGATCAAAACAATGCTCCATGGCTGGTCCTAGGAGATTTCAACATTATTAAGAGCTCTGAAGACAAAGTAAATGCTATTACACATACAATCATACTCAATTCGATGGAATTGTTTGATCTTAAAGGAGATCTGCGATAATTTCGCACGTAAGGGGTTATTTCTTGGTTTCGTCCAGTCATTAATAACTTGACTATTTTTAGATAATAGTAAATAGAAAGAACGCTTGTAAGGAGTCCTACTAAAACCAAGAAATCTTCCACTGCTCCCACTTCTGCTACCGGGCATGAACTTCCAATGCCTGGACTTGCTATCGAGAAGGAAACCCGCCTTCACATCTGCATCAAGCTGGAGTTCATTCCCGTCGCAATCGCCGCAAGAGTACACCTCCATTGTTGCTGCTAGTATGGCTTGATTCAATTTCTTTTCACAGAATGCTTGGATCTCAAATTTTTCAAAGGAGGTCGAGGACAAAATGGAAATGGAGCTATACTTTGCCCCGTTCCACTAAGTGTTTCTTTTTTTTTACTTTTTACACTTTACGAGAAGGTCATTCTCCTCATATATATTAACCCAAAAAGCCAATAAGCCAAAAATTAGTGGAATTATGCACAGTTATCAAAAAATCGATTTCACCCTTGCAAATATCTATTCATTTTTCTCTCGACTTCCTAACCTAATCAAATAGATAGTACTTTTAGCAAAATGAGGCATATTCTATTGAATAGTTGGTCCATTAGAGACTTGTAATAAGAAGAGTTTGTTACTGTATAAAACATTAGGCAATGGGGCCGAGAGAGAAGCATACCTCCATCCACGGCTTCGCGGGCCTTACATATGATTCGGGAACCGCGATTCGATGAAGGAGAAACTGACAAACTCGAAAGGTTGTTAGTTCCTTTAAAATTACGCAAATGGAGCTTTTCCTTGGAACAAAATGGATGTTTTGAGTGTGCAACACCAGCTCTGCCTGTTAATACTGTGCTCACTTTAAGAGAAATCTCCACAGACATTTTGCCCCTCCCTCCCAAAACTCTCTCTGCTTTTGATTTCTATGGCTTCTTTTTCTCTCTTCACAGTTTCAAATATTCTGGCGTTTGTATGATATTTATCAACTATGGATAACTCTCGCAAGATTGTGAGGTTTTCATGGGGCTCAATTTCATGTGGAGGATATATCATGCCTAATGCTGCAGCTGCTTTTTTTTTTTTTTTTTTCTGATGTGGAGGAGAAAAACACGTGGGAAAAATTCATTGGACTGAACCCATTTGTGGGAATGTGGAGTTCTTGTTAAAACTAGGAGTTACGAAGGGGTTTCAAATAGGTTGTTCAAAAAATCGGAGAATTGTGAATATGGTTCAGACCAAATTAATTCGTACGTTTTGGATTTTAACCGTGGATTAATGATCTAGATATGAATTCAAAAAATAAAAAACCGCGACTCACGATCAAGACACGAATTTTGATTTTGAAACCATGAATTAACCGATCTGGACCGTGAGATTTTTACTATATATAATTTTTTAAATAAAACAAATATATCCAAACCGAAGGCCATATATCAAGCTTGGCCGAATCCCATGTCTTACCACATTTGCCCAATTTGGACGATTTTACCCATTGATTTCGCTTGCCCTCTGTTGGTATTTTCGTAGTTTCGGCTGATTTGGTTGTCCTCAAGGGTCTTTTTCCGTTTGCTTATACTCCTTTCCATCTTTCCCCGTAATTCCCTTTGTGTCCCTTCTCATTTTTCCCCGTTAGAGAGAGAGCTGGATTACAGGCGATAGAGAGAGAGACAGTGGCAATTCAAGCCGATTGCAACTCGCGATCCAACCACACCGACGCACCACGCCGACCCACCACCAGGTCTTTCTCTCTCTATCTCTCTGTCTCTTGATCTCGATTTGGTGCAGAACCAAAATCCTAGGGTTGATTTCGAACAAACCCTAGGTTTGTTGATTGGGGTTTGATTCTTACGCCGCGTTGGAGCTCTCACCATCTTCCGAAAGTCGCCGCCACTAATGCTCGATTTTGCCAAAATGATTGAAGTGGTGTACCAAATCCAGTGGCTTCTGGGGCGAGACGAACCGATTGAGCCGCTTCCTCTGTCTACTGGTTTGCGAGATATACATCCACACTACTGGAGGAGAAGAACCAGGTTCCTATCTCGTGCTCTCCCATATATATATATATACCGGAGGGCAGTATAGTGGCTATGCCAATTGCCATGGCTTACTCAATTTTGCCCGCAATTTCAATCTCAGCTTAACCAATCAAAAAGCTATGAGGGCAGCTGACAATTTCCTTCTTTTATGAAATAGGATGCCTCCTCGGAATCTCAAGATCAGAGACCTCAAACCAGATGTAACAGGATACAAGGTTTGTGTGTTTGTTGCGGAGAAGAGCCTTCCCAGATCAATTGGGAAAACAACAGGCCAAAGGCTTCTACTGCGAGACAGTGAGGTTGATATCTCTGCATCTTTATGCATTTTGTTTCCCTCATTAGCACTGCTTAATTTCGATAGTGTATACAGCTTGAAGATGAGAAATCCAAGCTTCGATTCTCATGACAAATCTTAATTTTTGCTTCAGATTACAAAAATATCAATTGGGTTTTTTCCTTTCTTTTTACCCCTTGGATGTGTGTTGGTATGCTTCTCATTTTGTTCTTGCATGTGTCTAGCGACCTGTGATTGTTTTATGAGGTTGTTTCAAATTTTTAGCTTGCTAAATGCTTTCTCGTATCCATGGCTCAGTTCGACTCTATCGCTCGCTTGTGTATCTCTCATGATGTTGATTTCTTGGGCTACTAGAATAGATGAATTAATTCACAATTGATTCTTCATCATTTTAGAGCATTCTAGGGTTTTTAAGATCTGAGTTTTGTGCACATGGAAAAAAAAAAATTATCTGGGGTTTTCATAATACAGCTATTTATGGTCTAGGTTGTCTTTATTTTGGTTTTCTGTTTTTTGGGAGTGTAGGTTGCATTTCTTTCTTATGCGTGTGTGAACACTTGGATTCTGCGTTGTTAAATAGAAAAGGGGAACAAGAGAAAAAGGATGTAAAAATATTTTGTTTGGACGAATTATTCTTATGCGTACGAACTATTCCAGCCGAGTCCCAAGACCACTGAAACATTACTCTTGCAGAAAATGAATTCTTGACTTTACATAGATTTGTACATCGTCTTTTGTACCAGTGAAAACGGTTATTTTCATTGACGATTGGTTGTGGTGTTGTAGGCTTGAACAAGAGTAAGGTTTTTCCTTTAAATATGAAATACTTGGAGCAGAACGCACAGGCTAGTGAATGCGACGAAGTTGAGAATAACCTTTCCAGTTTTACTAAGGTTGATGACAACAGATATTCCATGAAGATATTCTTTGAAATCAGGAAGCAGAAGTACCTTGAAGCTCTTGATCGGTATTATCACATTTTATCTATTATTACCAATTCATTGTATAGTTTGTGCTTAATTCTCTGTTTGTGCTTGATTGAGATTATTAGCTAAGGCAAAGCAAAGGTGGTATAGATATTAGTGAATGATCTGAAGGTGTTCCCGACATTCAATGAAGAATTATACTATAATGAAATCACTCAGCTTTTAACACTTACCATTTCCGGGTGCATGATTTGTCTTTACGTAGTAGGCGTATCTAGAGGTTGAAATTTGTGAAGTCTTTTTCTCATATCATCTATGTAGTTTGATGAGATAGATACCAGAAGAAACTGAGATTTTGACTCGTCATACGGTCATTAATGATGAAACGGCCAAGCAAAAATCGAACTTTACTAATACTTATATATTGATTGATTTACTTCGTATACAGTCTTCATTTTGTATCTCATCTTTTACTCATCTTTCTTAGCGTATTTATTTTGGAAGTTTGGGGGGCCACTGTTTAAATGGTATTCTGAGAGGAGCCACTTTGTATGCATTCAAACATAAACTCCAAAATGTCTTAATAAAGCTAAGGCCCAAGGGTTTTAGCATCATAGTGAATGAGAGTGGTTACATAGTTAGCATAATAGCATGACATTGATCTGGAAGTGTAGCTAATTTCTATTAGTACTATGTCAGGCTTACTTATCTCTTCCGGAAGGGACTGCTTCGGTGGTTGGCTTAATTGCAGTCATGATTGATCACTACAGCAATCTGGTGAGATCATAGTTTAGTTTCAATCAACTTGCTGAAGATTAACGTGAATTGTTATGATTACTAACATCTGTGGAATTTTTTTTTTTTTTTTCTGTCTACTATGTTGTGGCAAAAAATTGGTTACTTCAATTACTAACAATTAGGAGATATAAATGTATAACTTGGATGGGGTAAAGTAAACTTTCCAAGGAAAAAGTGCAAGTGTTTTTTTTTTGCTATATTGAAGAATAAAAGGAGGGACTATAATTAATTTGCACAGCTAATACGAAATTTCGAAGGGGACAGATGGGATTATTTTCACATATAGTTTAACCAGTAGTCTAGGAATGTTTTTTTCCCACTTCATTTTTTGGTATCGGGGGCAGGGGGTGTTGTTTTCCCCTCTGGTTCATATTTGGCTCCTCAGTGCTTTTGCTCCTCCAAGGACACACACACACATCTATGTATGTTTTGATATTGATGGATGAGCTGTCATAAGTTATAGGCAATTGGATTTTCTTACTGATGAATATGGTAAGAGAAAATAGAACACTTCTGATGGGCAAAAATGGAAACTCCTTCCATAAATTTGTTTTCCGTAGCTAATTGCTTGATCCTTCAAAATGGTTAGGCTTGATTGGGCAACCTAAGTATGGCCATATGAAGGAGCTGCATAGCTATTAAGCTATGCGAGCGGGCTTCCATCTACCACCATAGTCGCAAGAATTGAACCGTCGAGGCAAAACTGCCTACCGGAATGTAGCTGCATTAAATGGATAGATGGGAAAGTTAATCAAGACTTGTGCCGCCGATTGAGAAATGTGGAATGTGGTGAAGTGGAACTGTCGCTGCACTAGATCGACCTTCCACATACCAAAGCTTAATAGATTTCATAAAGTTGTTTATTCAATTGCTATTATGAGATTATCCACGATATGGCTAATACGATGTGTTTCCATACATGTATGACAGTTTGACCATATAAGATCTGTACTTTAGTTGTGTATGGGATTGCTGAGTTTTTTTTTTTTAATTCTGTTGCTAATAGATGCATAAACTCACATATTAATGTTACGAAACATTAGTTGCATAACTTATTTTTATTCCATGAATAACGGGAACACACTAACAGGCATTAACTTGTGTGTTCTGGGGTTTGGGTATTTTTTTAAATTCTTGTTGTAACCCCTCAATATATTGGACTATCATTTCGTTGTGGAATACGCAGCGGGACCGAACCACGTTAATCCTTTGGGTTCTCATATTTCCGTTGCCATATCTTCAATTTCCACCAACGGGCAAACACACAAACCATCGACCCCGTGCAAAGCACGTCGACTCATACCTAGTGTATATATATATATATATATGTACATGCATAATTTCATTTGAGGTCAGCACTCGTAATTAACACAATCTATCTATGTACTCTTATCAATGTGTGTGTGAGGGTGATTTACCAGCATCATCATCTTCCTTAATCATATCCTGCTTTGTTTGTTTGTGCTTTTTTTTTAAGGTTTTTTGGTTTCTCATATTATTGATGAATGACAAATCTTTTTCGTCCAAATATTGATGCTTTAATATGGCCTTCAAGTCCCGTGTGTTTATATTTACGAGATATGTTATTTGGATCTCATCGACAAATGTTGGATGAATGACAAATATTTGACCTTCAGTTCTCGATTATTCTCTTTCTAAATATTGTTTTCGGCATCATATACTTGTAATGATGAGAGCATGGTCCTGATTTAGTACAGAAATTGTTTATGCCTAATTTTATGGACTATCTTTTTTGAATCCTTCCAGAATTTCTTTTTTGAATCTTTTCGTTTTAGAACAAGTTGAAAATCCGTGGACAAATTCGGAACCGATCTGTGACTCGCGGATCGGATTGGAACCGAATCATGAGACTTTTGGATTTCTTATGTGAACCTCTAAATATACGTTTTAAACACATTGAAAGGTTCATATCGTCAAAATTTCATTAGGAAAGTTGAGAATTCGGTGACTCTCACATTTTAAGCATAGTGGGACCCTCACTAGAAGTGGGGTGTATATACACCACACTTCTAGTAAGAGATCCATTTACTTTGCTACAGTGATGGACTCCCATTTAAAGGTCCACGCGAGAAATCATCAAAAATAATGACTGAGAAGGGCTTCATCCGAGCAGTTTTTCATAAAAAAAAACCGTATGTATATTCTTTTAAGAAAAATTACTCGAATGAAGCCCTTCCCGGTCCTTTTTTTTTATGATTTCTCTTGTACACTCTTCAAAACGCGTTTTAAAACGGTTCGGATCATTAAAATTCAATCCGAAAATTGGAGTCCCTCACCGCAGCAAAGTAAGGGATCCCTTATTAGATCTTTATATATATATATATAGTAGGATTTGGTCCGGACTCCTGGATTTTAGTAAAATCCAAACTTCTATTTTCAGCCCTTAGATCTCATCCAAGGGCTCAGAAAAGAAGAAGCAATTCGGGGGTCAAAACCGGGTAAAAATAATTCGCGGGTCATAATCTGAACCGGGTTTCCCCTTTCCCCTTCATTTCACGCTTTAGAGAGAGAGAGAGGCGATGTCGCGAAGAAGAAAGAAGATCGAACAAGAAAATCGAAATCGATCCTCTGGAATCGAAACTTTGGCCGAATTTCGAAGGTCTCTCTCTCTCTCTCTCTCTCGTTCTCTGAATTTCAATCTTTGATTTTGTATCTCGAATTTAGGGCTACGGTTGGATTTTGATTTCGAAGCTAGAACAGATTTCGATTACTCTCTCTCTCTCTCTAGTTTGATTTAGGTACAAATCGAAAAGTCTAGTGTCTCAGGTATCACGACCTCCTCAATGGGGTTGGGAGTGCCCATTGGCACCATGAGTCCGTTAGTAATATATATATATATATATATATTAAATTGGGAGTTGTATTCCCAGCTTTTATCAGGAAGGGACTACCCTGCTTTCGTTATAGCTAACTTCATCCCGTTAGTAATTTACCCTTTTTGTTTTGTCTTCTCCATTTTACAATTCAATGTTTGATTTGGACTTTTCCCCTTTTGGTTTCTTTTTCTTTTGCAGGTTTTAATTGTGGAAGATTTGAAGGACTTGTTCAAAGCACTTGAACAACAGGTTGATTGGAAACTGAGGTTGATTGGAACCAAAGAAATCATACCAAGGCACGTTTTGTTGGCGATCAGGCGATGAAGAGCTTGGAAAGTTGCTGGCTGGAGTGCTAATTAGTTACATACTTGTTTTGAATTTAGTTACATCTTTTTCCCTTTGTATGTAATTTAGAGATAAGAGTTTGGTATGCTGGTTTTATAGGCAAGTTTATGAAATATCATTGTAATCTATGAATTTGGCATTTCAGTGCTTGATCAATGAATGAAACCCCTTTTTCACAAGTTATACAAGAGAACCTTTTAGAAGTCACAAAAAGGTGATGTAGTGCTTTGTATGGGAGGATTTTCCCACTGGAGGGAACCTTTTTGCTTGTTGCTCTCTCAACATCTATATCCTGAACTGTGCTTGTTACTAGTTGAGTTTAACCTGAACAAATTGGAGAATGAAATAAAGAATGTTGTAATGAACTGGTTTGGCTCAGGTTGGTTGTTTTTATTTGCTGGTTGTAGAACATAACGCATAGTCCATGGATACGGACACGACAGGATACACGTTCAATGTAAACCGTACGGCATCTTGTCTCTGTATCGCGTGTCCGTGTCTTTATCCCGTGTCCATGTCCGTATCGGCCCGTATCCTTGTCAACATTCCAATAGTGCTGAATGAATAAACCCAGATTTCAGCAGTTCGAAAAAAGAAATAAAACAGACCATCTATCATCAGACCCTCCCTTTTCTTGAACACAGAACATCTCGTTGATTTTTATAAAGGCTATTTGAATAGTTAATCAAAGTATGTTTGGCTTCCAAATAAGAAATGCCTCATACACCAAGTACTTCAACAGCAGTTATCTTACATTTTTTCAACTAAAAGCAGATCTACTGAAACTGCTACATAAACCATAATTGGTAGAAAAGGATGTGTGTGGCCAATGGATGGTGTTCTTAGCTTTCTCCTCGTGTTTTGTCTCCTCATGTTGCTTCAATATCCTGCTTCTGTCTATACAATGGGAGAGTCTGCTCTTATTCAGCCAAAGATTTGGAACTGCGAAAGCAATTGCTGGCAATGAACACGTCTCATTTCGGCCATGCTTCTGTTGTGAAATCAATTCTTTGTGAATGTTGTAATGGCCTGAACATTAGAGCAAATGCATTATCCACTTCAGAAGTTACTTTAGGTGAAACCTCCAAGACAGCTACCTTAGGATTAAACAAAGAACAATAATTAGTTTTCTACAACTTTTCAAAGTTAATTTGAAACATAACATTCAGGCAAAACTAAACTTTGACGTGAATACTCATCAGCAGAAGGTTATATCGAAAATCGAAGCGAAAAAAAAAACTGAACATAATTTTGGCAGTGAGCAAACTAAAATGGAGTATTCTAAGTTCCAAATTTTGAAATCAAATGGAGTTGCAAAACAACAGTGATTTGTAGCCCCAGATTTTATTTTCTCTTGAGAATCGAAACCGTAGCCCTTGGGCCTCATGTTGCTTCAGTTAATTCAAAATCGAAATCAAAACCCTAGCCCAATATTTCGAGACGCAAAGACGAAATCCAAACCCTAAGCCACAAATTCTAAAACAAAATCGAAACTTGAGGTCTGTCAAGATCAAAATCGAAACCCTTGATCGATTTGTTCGAGTTCGAACAGAGAGAGAGAGAGAGATACCTTGGTTACGAGTTCTAATCCAGATCGATTTGTTTGAGTTCGTGTTCGCCGATCAAGCCCTTGTTCTTCTACTTCAGTGGTCGCTGCTTCTCTCTCTCTCTCTAAGAAACGCGTGAACTGAAGTGAGATGGGAAGGGGAGGGGTTTTGTTTTGACCCGTTTACCCTGAGTCGACCCATTAGTAGACGAACCCGGTCTATTTTAACCCGCCAGATCCTTCCCTTCTCCCCAGCCGTTAGATAAAATCCAACGGCCTAAATTACAAGTTCGAATTTTACAAAATACAGGAATCCGGATAGGATCCCCTCTGTATATATATATTTATAATGTAAGACTAAATTTTATATTCAGTTATTGTGGCCCACATGTTTTATATATGATTTTGTGGGTTTAATAAGATTCTCCATATCTTTAGGCCCAATATATTATTCTATTGGTCAAATAGAGAAGTTGTTTCCTATATGGGCTTAACTTTGATGGGCAGTAAGTATAATATTCATTAAGGAAACTAGTCCTCTCTCTACCTATAAAAAAACGGCTAGGGTTCCATCTCTCTCTGCCTATAAAAGAGTGGCTAGGGTTCCATCAACTCGTGTCGCTAAACTGCTAGAAAGAAAGGCAAGGGAGAGAAACCCGCATTCCTCTTGGTAAAATCATAGATGTTTGACTAATGAGATGGTTAGCAGATCACTCAAGTTCCGGGTACGCCGTCCTTGATATTTAATTTTCGCTTAATGTTTTATGTTGTGATTGTCATGATAGTTCTAGATCCTGGCATAAAGTCGGGTGTTAATTGTTTGACACCATAAAGAAAATTTACATGTGGTATCAGAGCTTTAGATTATATGAACATCAGGATTTTTCCATTAAAGAATAAGGATACTGTTAATTCTATTTGTGCCGTTGTCGGTTGTGATTAACGATGAATGAATCACGTTCATGTTTCTTACATAAGGAATAAGGAGGCAACTCATGTACTTACGGACAAAATTTTAATGGTATGCCGGCTTTAAATTTTGTGCTATTTTTATGGGATAATTTTTTATAGATCTTGAGTTTATTAGCTACTCAGATTTAGATTTTGTTTGAAGTGTTGATGGTATAAAGTCTACTTTTGATAATTTGTTCTATTATGTGAAATGAGCAAACAAAGTCTAAAGTAACTATCATTATTTCATCCATTATGATAGTTGAATTATGGTATGCTTTGAGGCCATATTTCATGAATTGCAGTTAGGAAATTTACCTTAGAACTTGGGTGCTTTCGCTCCAGCTTTGTTATTTATAAGCGTGCCCAAAGCGTAGGGCTAGTGTCGGAGTGAGCAATTTACCGGTAAGACCGGATCGAATCCACAGGGACCGAACGTACCGAGCGTGAAATTTGTCTTGCGCGTGATGGTTTTTTAGCCTTAAAGCGGCAAACTTGAACTTTGTGGTTTGGGGGTGGAATTCACTCGACTTCGTGAATGACTCGGAAGATTAAAAAGACTAAATTAAACTAAGGCAAAGTCTAGGGGATTTCAACGCCCATGACTCGGGTAGATTCATTCTCCTCTACGATAACCGGCTCGGAGGTGTCGTTAGACTTGCTCCGAACGTAAGATTTGATACTGAAACTCATTTAAACTAGAAATGGTGCTTAGCAAAGACTAGGAATTTTCGGATTATTTGGCAAACGGCCGAGTTGACATCGCCCTAAGCATCACACGTGGCAAGTAGCGTAGCCCTTGCCTACGTGAGATCAAAGAGGTTAACAAACCCGGTCTTTGGTACATAAAATTACTCCTAACTCTTTGCTAAACAAACGATGTATACCACATGGCGAGGAGAGCGAATCAACCGAAGTCACGGGGTGCTAATTACCCCATGACCAAGCCTACGTAAACTACCGATAATTACTACGAGAATCATGACTAAAAACTTGAAGGAAATAAAGAACATGACATATACCTCTAAAAACTGATTTTATATGAAGATCATAGGCTTGTCTACAACATTAAACTTTGGAGAAATCACACACATACACTACTAACTTGAGTTTTCAAGGAGAGAAGCTAGAAAATTAAGAACAATATTCAACCAACAAACTTTGAAATAAACTAGATTTTATAGAAGGCCTAAAGATTACAAGAACTATTAATGAACTAGGAAATGAAAGACATCAACTATTTACTTGAGTTTTCAAAGGAAATAACTTGGAAAGCTTGAAGAACACAACAATGGAGGATTTCTCCTAAAACTAAACTAAACTAAAAGCAAGAGAGAGGAGAGGGAAGGAGAGAGAGAGAGATATATACAACACACTCTTTCTCTCACAAAAATATCCAAAAAGGTGGAAGTTTCCATAAGTGGCAAGTAATAAAGGTGCTTAAAAAAGGCCTACTGGGGCAAGCGGATCGTTCCACCATCAAAGGTGGATCGATCCACCTAGGCCAAAATTGCCCCGTCCACAAGGTGGATCATCCACCATCAAAGGTGGATCGATCCACAACCCTCTGTTCAGCTTTTGCACAAGGTGGATCGATCCACCTTTGCTAGTGGATCGATCCACTTTGCTTTTTCGGGTAGATTTTTTACCCAACTTCGCGGGTACGCCCTGGCTTCGTCCGAACTCGAAATGCGGCGTTTCTTGAACCGTTGGAAAGCTCTATGAGTCTACTTTCAAACCCAATTGATCTCATTGTCATGGCCTTTGTATCTTGAGAGCTATGAGGTTTTCCTATCAGTGTGTCAGATTTCCTCGAGGCTCATAGCTCTAGATTTCTTGTTTCTTTGTTTCGGGCCTTCCTTGAACCTTCCAAAGCTCCTTGAATCGATTTCTAAGCTTCGGCGATTGTCCTCCACGGCATTGCGGGACCTTGGATACTTCCGGATACAACCGGAGATTATTTGGAGCTTTGGACACGCCTTTTTAGCTCCGATTTTCTGAAACTCATCAAAAACACAACTCGTGCAAAATCAATCATTTAAAGGCACAAAATGCACGTGTGTGTGATCTTAACAAACGAGATAAGCCCGAATATATACAACATTTGGGGCTTATCATTGGGGTTGTCGACACCATTACCTAGTTGCTAAAAGTTTATGATTCCACACCTATTTTATTTTCTAAGAAAAATTTCAAAAACAAAAGTGTCATTAAAGACATTAGCACATAGCTTATGATTGCAGATCCACTTATGAAAGGGTTAGTGCAAAGACATTAAAAAATTATGCTAATTGAATGAGTCTAGCATAACCCATATTAGCTGTAAGTTATGGAATGCATTACGAAGACGATGTTTTTTGACACTTTAAGAGATTTCACTGATGTGTTTCTGATAAGTTCCTATTATGAATAGTGTCCGTACATGTATATGAATGAGGAACGATTAAAGGAATAGTCTTTAACAAAAGACATTATCATTGGACCTTATGAATACGCTTCTCACTTAAAGACTAGGTTAAGCAGTTTGTTAGTGTTGTAGTACATGGAATGTACTATGTCAATTTGATATAGAACCGCCACGACTCGCATTAGTGGGTTGTTAATTATAGTATAATGATTGTGACCAAATTAAGAAGGGAATTGATATGTACTTATGGTGCCCCTTATGTTTACCTTGTTAGACCCCACTTAAGTGATCATATGGGCCAAGTGGGAGAATATAGGACTAAATTTTATATTTAGTTATTGTGGCTCACATGTTTTATATATGGCACATACGATTTTGTGGGTTTAATAAGATTCTCTATATCATTAGGCCCAAGATATTATTCTATTGGTCAAATAGAGAAGTTATTTCCTATAGGGGCTTAACTTTGATGGGCAGTAAGTATAATGTTCCCTAAGGAAATCGGTCTTCTCTCTTCCTATAAAAGAATGACTAGGGTTCCATTAACTCATGTCACTAAATTGCTGGAAAAAGAGGCAAGGGAGAGAAACCCGTCTTCCACCTAAGGTTTAATACTCTTAGTATAATCATGGTTGTTTGACTAATGAGATGGTATCAGATCACCCAAGTTCTGCATTAACGAATCCGGGTACGTCGTACTTCATTATTTAATTCCCGCTTCATATTTATGTTGTGATTGTCATGATAGTTCTAGATCTTGGTATGTATAAAGTAGGGTGTTAATTGTTTGACACCATAAAGAAAATTTACATATCAGCTTTACACCCCGCCCTTAAAACAAACCCCATTCCTCCTCCTCCTCCTCTCTCTATCTTTCTCTAACCAGCGCCGCACCTCGCTTCTTCTTCTCTATCTTCTCACTAGGGGTGTACAAGAAAACCGAAAAAATGGCAAAACCAGACTTACCGAACCAAACCGAACTGATCTATTTGGATTGGTTCCAGGGTTTAATGGATTGGTTTTGGTTTCAAATGAGAACTATATATTATGGTTCGGTCCCTGGTTTTTAATTGCAAACAGTAGTTCGAACTGGACCGAACAGTTAATACTTATCATACATACATACATGTGTATATTTATATACACACACACCAATCTCTTCTACTCCCCAAAATGGCCAAAACCCTTCCACTCCCTAAAACTATTTCTTGTTTCCCATAAATCTAAAATCCTACAATGATAGCTATATTAGAACTCTTTTTAATGGTTCCAAAGTTATTTCATTCGCACGTCTCTAACTCTCTCCCAAGTTAATGGTTCTCTCTCTCTCTATAAGTTCATCAAATTGTGAGCAATTTTAATAAATTAGTAGTATTTTTGCTCATGTTTTTTTTTGGCAATATGTAGATGATAAATGGTTTAGAACCGTAAATCGAACCAAACCGGACCGATCAAATGGTCTGCTTCCAGTTTGGTTCCATATGTGTAATGGTTTGGTTCTAGTTCTCAATTCTTTGAAACCGTAAGATATGGTTCGGTTCCTAGATTTCTACAAAACCGGTCCAATCTGGATCATGTACACCTACTTCTCACCCTACAGTCCCGAACACGACGAGTCTTCGTCCACCGTCCACCACATCTCTCACTCTTTTTCTCTCCAATCTCTCTTTAATCTTTGGAACTTTGGATTTCAGATCCATTTGCTGAATTGTTTCTGGCTTTATGCCGTTGAGAATGGATTCTCCCACTGTCAATGGGAAAAAGCGGGATTTCAAGCTTTTTTTTGGATCTCCCGTGGTCAGTGCGAACCTGATCAATCTGACCGTCCCGACCCATACACAATTTTTGGTCGGGCTTGGGTGAGGTTTTGGTCAACCCGAAGTTTGATCGGTTAGGTCAAACCCGACTTGAACCCAATGAAACCAGACCCGTGCCCACTTCTAGTATCAGCTAACATAGTGAGGTTTTTTTTTTCAAAAAAGAAAGAATTTCCTTGATAATAGAGATAAAGTATAAGAAAAAGATATGGAGACGTCTAGAACAAGAACAACATAACAACATAAAATGCCTAGTAGAATAAACCACTCTAGGACCTACAACAACCAAAAACTCATTAGAGAAGCAAGAGCAAATAAAGGATATTAGCATAGCACATGACGCTGTGGTGCTCGAAACATAAGAGGATATCATCAATATTTTATGATCGTTTACGCTTGGACCTTGCATATTTTTTGAAGGCCTCAAAGTTTTGAAGAACATTAAGATCCATGAGCCTTGATTTTTCATTACGAGCATTGCGCTTGTTTATACTAGCCACATGACAACCACCATCCTTAGAATTGCTATCCCTTAAAGCAATGCTCCATGTAGATTTGAGATTAAGGGTTTAAATGAACCAAGTCGTTCATCAATTGTTTGGTAAATGCTCGTTCGAGCTCAATTCGGGTTTAGAACGAACCAAACCTGAGCTTTAATTTTAGGCTCGTTTAATAAAGGAGCCGAACCTAAAACTCATAGTATTCGGCTCGATTAGGTTCACGAACCTGTAGTGTATATATATATTTCATTAGAATTTAAATATTACCATGAATATGTATAAACTTTTACATGTACATAATGAAAATTTTATAACTTGTACATGTATAAATTTTTAAAAGTACTAGAAACTTAAATTTTAATATGTGTTTAGAGTTTTGTATATGTTGGAACTTATTTATGCTCAAAGCAAAAATATTATTTGAAGTTCTAGACATGTATAAGAGTATAAATATCTAGTATTTTTGTCTCATTAAAGTTCGTGAACAAAGCTCTGCTCGAACTTGGGTCGTCAAATTTTCTTTGAGCTTGAGTTTGCTTAGAAACTTAACGAACAAACCTAAACATTTTAAAATTATTTCTCTGTTAGGCTAGAACTTGTCTTACAAAACCCTTCTCCTTGTCTAGTGAGAATTATCATGCGCTCTTATAATTTTTTCAAAGGGAAACAACTCTTATTATTTTCTTTTAATCCGGTGTTCAGGTTAATTTGGGTGCTTCTCAATTAATTTCAGAGCTCTGAAATTAATGACCGAATAAATCTCTAGTGGTAAGTGGTACCGAGGTTTTGAATAAATGGTCTTTGTAGTATTTGAATTTCCTATCCCTCGAGGAGCATATCCTTTGGTCGCTGGCTTATTCAGGCTCGATCGAATCCTTTGGTGTTATAAATCTTACTACTTTTGTCCCAAAATGTTTGTTCGGTTCTTAAAAAATATTCTCATTTTCTCTCACTTGTCATTTTTTAAAAATGATACGAGCATTTTAATTCTGTACAAAAAATTTCAAAAATTGATACATAGGAGTACTTAAAATTTTCATTTGAAAAATGATTGAATACGACTTTTCGTAGTAGACTATTATTTTGGAATGGAGGGAATATATCTTTGGTATAACGTGTCTATTTTGGGGCCTTTATGCACCTGTCTTGAGCCAATCCAACAATAATAATCTGAATTATTTATATTTGATCGAACGTTGAAGCTTTCCATAGTTTAATCGACGAGATCTTCAAAATAAACGGCTCGAATCATTATTGTGGATATCTATTAGAGCCCATAAAACCCCAAAACTGGTTGGACTGGACTAAAGATATACTGGACAGGAGCTTTGTTCTTGATTTTAATCACCGTGGGGAAACGGGTGGGTGTTGTGCACTTGGGTGCTATGCACTGTGTTGTGCACTCATTGGCCGTCCGATTGTGTTCTGGACGGTTCGGATGTATTTTGATTTTTTACCGATAAAAGTGAATCAAAATTAAATTAAAATTGTCAAATACATTCAGGCCGTCCAAAACATGATCAGACAATCGATGAGTGCACAACACGATACATAGCACCTAGGTGCACATCACTCCCCCAAGTCCACAGCGTGTACAATAGCTTTATCGAGGCAGAAGATTTTGGGAGTAATTCATTTGAGTTTCATTTAGCCATTGAAAAAGTAAAGAAAGAGGAATGACGAAAATTCAAAGGATTGGAATTCTCTGCAATAGGGAACACTTAAGTAACAGTAGGATGGAGTAGTTTTTAGTGGTAGGCTGCATTCGGATCTGAAAATAAGATATATATTAATGAATTGATTGAAAGATTTGATTATTCAAATATATATATATGACACTAGACATGAGAGGTCTATTTATTACTTTTTCTTGCTAAAATTATTACTACATTAGTACATGTTGTAATTTAGTTATGAATATATCCCCCAAAATTAAAGTAATTATTTGGGTCTTGCCTACAACTAGGGCTGTCTACGGATCGGTTCCGAGCGGATCGGTTTGGTTCTCAGTCCCATTCGCTGTGGCAGATTGTTGTTTTTGTGCATCCGCAACACGTCCATGAGTGATATACGAATGGGTCGGTTTGGTTGCTGATTGGGCAGATCGGGCGGATCAAAGAAGGATTTGGGTGGATCGAGCCCGAACGAATCGAGCCGCATCCGCCAAAATAAAAATATTAGGATCCGCATCCATCCGTAACATATCTCGGGTGAGTTCGCGGACAGTTCGGTTTGAGTAGTTTGGCTAGATTGGGCGATCCGCTTGGCAGCCCTACCTACAACTCACTAGATGGTAGATAATAAGCATACAATGTCCAAGGGCTTAAAATTCTAATGGACATTTCACGGTTATCTGTACATTTTTTTTTTCATCAGACGATAGAATATTAGTATGTTAGATAATTTATAAGAGATATCGATGCTATTCCATTAGCTTGTATGCACACGACCAAAAGCCCTAATTGATACCAATACACTTTTAGAGTTATTAATATATATTTTTCTGATATCAATTCACTTTCTATACATTATTCACGACCAATTGGCAGGGCATTTTCCATTCGAGATAAAACTAATTTTTTCTATAGCAAATACTTAGTATTTTAGATAAAGCACATCATACCATTAAATGTGTGGACCCGCGGTGGCCCTAACAAAAAGATGTATCATCCAGTTGTAACACGAAATGCAGAGAACCCCATCCCCAAAAATCAACCGGATCGAATGCAGATTTGACGTCCGCGATAGAACACATTCTCTCTCTCTTCCCCCTCTCTCTCCTCTCTCTCTCTCAACGAAGAACAGGAAAACACTCTGAGGCTTTCTCTAGTCCTCGCCTCTTCTGATTTTTTCAATAGTTAAAGAAAGACTTTGAACCAAGATTATTCGACAAGAACAAACCCTAGAGAAACAAATCACTGGCATATGCTTACCTTTTGTGTACTTAAATGCGAACAGAGCAGAGCAAGTTGAAGGAGCAGAAGAGTTACAGTGGATTGTCTTCAGTTTTCGCCATTTAACTCGTTTGATGCTGTGGTAAGTTATTAATCTAGTGATTTTGTTTCGAAGATTGTGTCTTTACTTCAAACCCTATGGGTTTTCACTCATTTAAGCTCTGGATCGAACTCTGAGCTTCCTATCACGTGATTATAGCTGGATTGAGAGGTTAGATTGTGTGCTTGTTGTTTCAGTTTTAGTATTCGGTAGCATTTTGTTCCGAAATTTTCTTTCTTTTTTTCTAATTTGTGTATTTGAGGCCTAATATGTATTCTTTGGTTTGTCTGTTGAATGCTGGGTTCGTGAAATTTAGAGATTTGGTCCATTTGGATGGTATTTGGTCAAGACTTCATTTTTAGTGCCTGGTTATTGGAAAATCTTCTTCTTCTTCTTCTTCTTTTTTTTTTTTTTTTTATAATTTGATAATTTTAGGCCTGAATATCTAGTGTTTAATATGTTTGTTGAATGCTGGGTCTGTGAAATTTAGAGATTTGGTCCATTTGGATGGTCCTTGTGTAAGAATTCATTTTGTAGTGTTTGGTGTGGTTTTATTTCGGAATATATTTTTGTTTGGGGTCTAAAAGAGTGAATTTTTAGCTTCGAAGTGTGTCAAAGTTTTTGAGGCGTCTTGGATTTACTGAAATCTCGGAGTTACTTTAGAGGGCTGCTAATGGGGAAAGAGGTCGACGACGATGAGAGAATTGAACGGAGGCTTTTTGTGAGAGTTGAACTTTGTAATCAATGCCGCGCATTTTGTACTGTTCTTCCCTGTTGACAAAAACACTGCCGAACCATGTATTTCATGCTCTTTCAAGTTGCGTGATTGTTTCCTCCTTCTTTGCTTTTTGTGAGGATCCAAATCATCTTCTTTTTGCTTAAAACAAGGTTTTTACCCCCTTCTCCTTTTTCAACTTCCTATCGGCTTGTTGAATTTTAGAGTTATTTGAGTTGGGCATGTGCTGTTTGAAGGTTTAGATGGTATTACTTTTAAGGCTGTATTAGACGTAGGATTTGTGATGGGCTATACCAATGCTCTCTTTTAGTTATCAAAGTGGTGACTTGTTTAATTTGTTGGCTTCCACAATGCTTTATTGATGAACCCTATCTTATAGTCGTCAAAATTGAAAATTGTGCAGAGATTCATGCCATGTCCAGCCAAAGATTGTCTCTTTAGCAGAGCTAAAGGACTTCAAGGATGTCCAAAACCATAGCTTGTTACTTGTTTCTGGTTTACCTTGGCAACAGATTCGTGTTAGGTAAAGTTCAAAATGGTATGCTCAATCACAGCGGCTTTCCGTTTCTATTGGTGCACAGTAAGGAGTTGGCAATGTCTGCCCTTGGTGCTGAACGTAGAATGAATTTTGCGTTGACTAATAATTTGGGTTCTGTACACTTAGCTGTGTAATAGTAGTGCATTTGAATCTTGTACCACCGAGTGCCAGATTGCTGTTTGTTTAGGTAGTATTGTGCTAGGTAATTGTTTGTAGATTGCACACTAGGTAATTGTTTGTAGATTGCACTTCCATAAAAAAAAAAAAAATGGTACCATCAGGGCCTCCTTCCACTCCAATGGGTGGTCCCCAGCCTGTTCCGCCTTCGCTACTGCGGTCAAATTCTGGTTTGTTGGGTGGTGGTCAAGGGGGTTCAAATTCTCTTGCATCACCGCGTACACAGTTTAGTAACATGAACATGATTGGCAATGTGTCCAATGGTTCATCCCTCCTCCCTCAGTCTTTTGGAACCATTGGCCCAAATTCTGGATTTTCTGGGGCTGAAGCTGACCAAAACTCCACAATTGGAAATGGAATGGGTTTTACTTCGTCTCCTTCAACCTTTGCACCGTCAAATATGGCAAACCCTAGTTCATCGGTAGAGGTGCAGGGGCAGCAGTTTCCTTCAGGTAACCATATGCTGCCAGATCAACAACAGTCTCAACAGTTACAGCAGTTACATTCTTTGAGGAATGTGGGCCCTGTAAAATTAGAACCCCAACAAATTCAGACCATGAGAAGCGTGGGACCTGTCAAGATGGAGCCCCAACATTCCGACCAACAAATCCAGACCATGAGAAGCCTGGCACCTGTCAAGATGGAGCCCCAACATTCAGACCAGTCCTTGTTTCTGCATCAACAGCAACAGCAGCACCAACAACAGCATCAGCAACAGCAACAGCAACAACAGCAGCAGCAGTTTCTCCACATGTCACGACAGTCTCAGGCAGCTGCCGGTCCGCTCAACCTTTTGAATCAACAGAGAATTTTGCACCTTCAGCAACAGCACCAACAACAGCTTGCCTTGAAATCCCTTCCGTTGCAACGTTCCCCATCACAACAGCTGTTTCAACCACAGAATTTACCTTTGAGGTCCCCTGCAAAGCCAGTGTATGAACCTGGGATGTGCGCCCGACGACTGACGCGATATATGTACGAGCAACAACACAGACCTGAGGTGGGATTTCCTTCGTGGAAACAATCTGCCATTATTTTGTTGTTTTGTTAGTTTTATGCGTTATAATTATGGTAAACTCTTTTTTTTTTTTTTTTCAGGATAACAATATTGAGTTTTGGAGGAAATTTGTGGCTGAATATTTTGCTCCCAACGCAAAGAAGAAGTGGTGTGTTTCATTGTATGGAAGTGGGCGCCAAACAACAGGAGTTTTCCCTCAGGTGTGCTTCTGAAAACACCTGGCAATGCTATGCTACTGTTAGGGACATTGCTATTTAGTTGTCCAAATCTAAAATATGAGCTTAATGCTGATATTTAGACAGTAGATGGTTCTTTGAGATGGCAGATTTATACTATTTCCTAGAATATCAGCTTAATGCTGTTTTTGAAGTTCCTAGTGCTATATAGTATACTTCATGTAAATATTTTTTAAAATTACATTTCAATGTTAAACATTGGTCTAAACTGAGTAATTGCTGGATTCATTTATGCAGGATGTATGGCACTGCGAAATTTGTAATCGCAAACCTGGCCGTGGATTCGGTATGTTTTTGTTGCTGGGATTTAAACAGTTGTTAAATGGAGAAGCTTGCATTATTTTTTTAGTCCAAGTCCTAAGTTGCTTCTAAGTGGTCTCCAAATATTGTCTTATGGGGGACCTTGTAGTAGTCCATTCTTTGATGCTTTAAATTGTTTTCTCCAGATTATAGTTTCCGATGCTTTTCAGAGCCATTGGCAACTTGGAGCATTGCTCAGAATTTCTTTTGCACCCTTGCTCCATATTTGGCATTTGTTAAACCTAAAATCTGTTTAATTTCAGAGGCTACGGTTGAGGTTCTTCCAAGGCTTTTCAAAATTAAGTATGAGAGTGGAACTTTGGAAGAACTACTTTATGTTGATATGCCCCGGGAATATCAGAACTCCTCTGGTCAAATCGTCCTGGACTACGCAAAAGCCATACAGGAAAGCGTCTTCGACCAACTTCGTGTTGTGCGGGATGGTCAACTTCGAATTGTTTTTTCACTAGACCTGAAGGTTACATATTGATGGTGTTGTTTTCAAACGTTCTCACTCCAGGAGTCATCAGTTACTTACTCGTTTCTTTTCTTCTTATGTTCTTTGCCAGATATGCTCTTGGGAGTTTTGTGCTCGGCGGCATGAAGAGCTCATCCCTCGAAGATTGTTAATTCCTCAGGTTATTAAGCAATATTCCTGTTCTAGCATGAGATCTTTATGTTTTTTGTTTGTGAGGTGTATATCAGCTGCTAGGAAGTACAGGATATGTAGTTTTCCTCCTTTGATTTCAAACTCATAGCCAGACAACTTGTTAGTGAAATTCTCTCTCTCTCTCTCTCTCTCTCTCTCTATCTGGAATTTTTTTATCCCATTTGGCCATTGAATTTTTCCGTTCTCTTTACATTTTGATTCTATTCTTCCGGTCTAATTATAAAGGTGAATCTCTTTTTGCGTGACACTTTATTGGCCGCAAGACTGCTTATTTATGATAATGTTTAAGTTTCGTGTATGATCTCAAACATTGACTCTTCTTGGACACTTGTTGAAACATGCATATTTGGATAGGTGAAAATTTGCAATTATGAAAGCTTGAATAACTCTTCTTGGAGACTTGGACTAGCCTCCAGCACTTCCTGCTGTATCTGCCATCATGGCAATGCAATTCACTCAACCGCAATGTGTGTTAAATCATTCCTAAAACCAATGTGATATGCATTTTTAAGACATGGTACACATTGGATACAGTAACACACCTAATTGGGTGAAAACTAAAACTGAAATAATAAACTAAGTATAGAAAAGAGAAACCTGCATGATATCCATGATACTTTAAGGCACTTCTTCTTCCTCATTTACATGATACTTTATGGCGCTTCTCCTTCCTCATTTTGTAGTTGTACATGCAGTTGTTCACCTAACAGATTTAGTTATACATAGTACTTATTTATCCTATACATAATTTGCTATATATATCGTGTCTACACAATTATTTTGTGTCGACGAGTTACGAGTCTAGTGTTTGAGAATGTATTTGGTTCCATGCTCTTGAGATATATACTTTTATCTTGATAATGCATATATCATTTTCTAATAACCTAATACATTTTTGCCGTTGACCTGGTCCGTAAACAGAAGTCTTACTTCTTGAGAAAGTTGTTATCAAACTTCGATGTTACAGTGCCTCTGGGCTCAGGTTGTTTGCCTTAAACATAGTTGAGAACAACAATAGTGGAACAAAGTCCATTTGTACGTGTACGCGTATTATGGATTTATGTTATGGCCCCAAATATCAATTGCATACTTTATTTTCGGTAGTTGACGTCCATGCTGTGCATTGCATTGGCCACTAGCTACTCTTAGTACTGCTAATAATAGAATCGTATTTCCCTTGTGTCTTAGAATCGTATTGCATTGTGTTTTCCCCTTGTGTCTGTTTGATGCTGTTCTAGAATTTAAGGCTATAATTAATCTGTTTTAGTACTATACTGCTATTGTACATGGCTTCTGGTACTCATATAAGATGGGGTTATTTATGAGTGTCAGTTTCATCTAATTCTGTTATAAAAAACGAGGCAAAATATATTCGTTTTCCTCAATTTATTTGTTGTAAAAATATGGGCCAAGTCCATAAGTGCAAGAAATGGGCACGTGCTATAATCTTTGGTTTTCTTTTCAAGGTATCATGACTTGGGCTATATATATGAGTTCATCAAAGACCACTTAATAAAGCCAATGTATAAATCCCTGTTTTTCTGCAAAGTTCATATAAAGCTCCTATTTTCGCCCAAGCTCCTTAGTTGGGAGGGCAGGAGTGGGCTCCTAAGGTGAGAGCAGCACCACTTTAGGACTGAGATCGAAAATATCCATTTAATGGGATTTTTTGGTATTTAAGATTAGGGTCTCAAGAGCAAATGACACGACCAGTCTTTCATACTATGTTCTATGAAGTGTCCATCAGCTCTCGCTTGTTATTACCCATACCTTAGTTAGATGAAGCCAAAGAAAAGTGACGTCACTTGTAGCATAGAAGAATTTGCTTACTTCTTGGTTTCTATTGTTGCCGTGGTTGTTCTCACTCTGTGCGCGCGCGATCGCACGTGAGTGCTGTATGGGAGTGAGAAAGCAACTAGGACTCTTCTATTGTTTTGTGACCTATTGGATGGGACACTAATTTTCTGCCGGATTTTGTGTCACGCGTGGTATAAATTAGAATTTCAGCTTCGCCAATTGTCGTGTATAAATGTGTACTTTATTTATAACTATTGAAGATTGTACATTGTAGGTTACTCAGCTTGGGATTGCCGCTCAAAAGTACCAGGCTTCTACTCAAAATGCATCATCCAACTTGTCGGTGCCTGAGTTACAAAATAACTGTAATATGTAAGTTCTCTATACCTCTCATCTTAAACATGAAATTGCTCGGTCCTTGGAGTTTGTTATTGCCTTTTACTTTTGGATTGTTTTGTGGATGATGATTCCTCTTCATATATCATTGCTGTCGTACATAAGTATGAAGAATTAGCATTTAATGATCATGCTAATATATAGGAAAATGGGCCCCCTGTAATTGTAGATGCAAAATTTAATGATCATGCTAATATATAAGAATTAGCATTTGGGTGAAGGTTGATGTCGCCCAATGTTATGGCACTCCAGGAAGTGTGCCTGGTGTATCGAGATCGAGACGTGTTGATATGAATACCTCACATGGTGGATGTGTAATTGTTAGGATTGATCCACCCACTAGAAGTTGTGAGACCCATGTAATTATTGGAATACAAGTATTTGAACCATGATGATGGAGTCCTGAAACCACTGCGGGTCTAATATATGCTGGATGTTGATTATCGTATGGAATTGGGATTCTTTGGTTGTCTTGTAGAAATGGCTTATGGTAATGTTAAAGATGAAACGATGTAGGGGTAAGAGGAACAATACCTTGAGCTGAAGGTTTTGAATATTTGTCGCTTCACATGCTATCGTTGTTTTTGCGTAATGAATCTCTCTCTACTGTCGTTGCAAGTGTTTTGAACCTTTATTAACTTGGTGTTTCTTTTTTGAATGTGTGCGTGTTTATTTATTATGGCTGATTCCTCTGGCATTGTAGAAAAATCCTAATACGGTGTGCGAATGCCATGTAAATATTTGTTTGATCTTCACTTTAAGCGGATAGCCTTTTACTGTTTGTCATCTTAAGATGAAACATTGACATTTGTTGGTTGTCAATGGATTACATGTATGGACAAAGTGGCTATTAGGCCAAGTTTAAGCACTGAATCGGCTATGACAGAGAGTTGTCCCTTTGGAGAAAGTTTGGATTTAAATGTCTTTGGTCTGCGTGTGGTACTGTATATAATTTACCTAAAAAATCAGTAGGAAGTTGTAGTACGTAATTTACCTACTCGAAACGGGCAATGACTGCGCTAGAAAGAGAAAAATGTTGTCTTACTTTGAAGATTTACTCCTTCAAATTTTTTTCTCTCTAGTGGGTGGTCCTTTTTGTAGGATCCGAACCCATATGAAGTTCCAACCATCTGTCACGGAAAAACAGGACACAGGACGAATGGATCTTGTAGGATTCCCTAGTATTGTTCTTTTGTAGCGCTGTTTACTTATCAAAAATGATCCCCATAACTTCTTTTTTAATCAAATATTTCTTACTAGAATTTTCTATTAACATCCAGATATGAATGTTTTATAAATTTCATACCCTCCTACTGTAGCTAATAGGAAAGGGCGGAACATAGCTCTGCACTATGCAATCTAGGGAAAAGATTTAAACTATGCGCCAGATAATTTTGTATTTTTATTGGGAAGTCGTACCACAAGGCCTAGTGGCCCAATCCCTTGATACAAAATCAGTTGACAACCCTTTAATAGTAGCCCGTTATTTTGTCATGCATATCAACCGATGAAGTCATGAAGCCCATCAGACCCAAAAAAACAAAGGAATATGAGTTGAAACCTACTCCGCTGGGATACTTTGGATGTATACATAGTACACTTCTTCATGTCAGATTTCATCAACCAGTGGGGCATTAATAGAATGCTGAATTCGCTTTTGGATTGGGAAGCAGTTTCGATGTGTAACACACAATCATATCTCTATTTATAGCCAGCTGCAGCACACCATTCTCCTCTCTTTTTTTCTCAAATACTTCGCACTGAACCAAGAACCACCTTTTCGCTTTTCTAGTCACCTTCTTCTTCATGGGTGCTCTCTCTCTCTGTGTGTGTGTGTGTGTGTGAGGGAGAGAGAGAGAGAGAGATGCAACAGTGTTTATGTTCCACAATGTGCTGCTACACTAGTGAAAAATGGAGTATCAAGCAAGGCATAGAGAATAAATATAGTCATCATCTAACCATTATTGTCTCATTGTGTTTCTTGTCTGATGTATTTAGACAATTAACATTTATCTGTTTCAGGTTTGTGGCATCAGCTCGTCAGTTGGCAAAAGTGCTGGAAGTGCCATTAGTAAATGATTTGGGATATACGAAGAGATACGTGCGATGCCTTCAGGTAATACGCTCTATTTTCAATTTCTATTCTGGTCGCCAACTCTCTTGGATTGAATGCATGGAGTGTGATCTCGCAAAATTGCATGGTGACAGTTGCAGAGTGTTTTTGGAAAAGTTTGATCTTTCTCTGAGCTTTTAAACAAATTCTTCATTCTTTTATACCTACCCAACTGCGTGTATTTAAAACGTTTGACTTACATTTCTTGGCAAAAGCCATGTCTGTTTTCTGACTTGAAACCGAACGACAGAGACTGACTGCATCATGTACCATCCATTGAGCTGTAATTGTTGCCCGTCAGCTTCCATTATTATCCTCTCACCAACCACATAGAAGTTCTAATTTTATAAGTTATCTATTCTCTACTTGATTCATTTCTTCCTTGAATTACTTTTCTTGTGGATTCTGTGAAGGCTTTAAGTGCCAATTACTGCAGTTCCAATCGATTAGTTTTGATGTTGGGCGTTATAGTTGTTTAGACAAGCGCGACTCTGACAGGGTGCCTTTGAAAAATTGAAAATTCAACCTTGATGTTCACCCGATGAACTTGAAGCATGCACATCTGAAAGTCGAAATTACCATTATTAGAGGCACTCAATCCACCTCTCAGGATGGAGTAGTTTACCTCTACCAGAGACTTTTGATCAACTGCCACCCCCTATACCTATCTTTTTAACTTGGTGGTTTTGTGGATATATGCATATTCATGGGTGCAGACATATATAAGATAAGGATGGACAATTTTCTCCAATGTTTTATGTGTATTTACAATATCAAAAAGTTCTCTGACTTCGATTTTTGGTTTTACTGATTTTCTTTAATTCGCTTTCATGCCCTATTTACATTGTACTGTGATCATACTAATTAGGAATTATTATACTTGGGGATTCCCTGAGCAATTTCTAAGGTTTATGTCAAGGCTTATTGATGACCTGAATTCTCCATTTTTTTTGGGGGAACTCATTACAGATATCTGAAGTGGTCAATAGTATGAAAGATTTGATTGATTACAGCAGAGAAACTGGCACTGGACCTATGGGTAAGTTTGATATTGTTTATGCTTCTCATTGCTCCCAATTTATTTCAGTAATTTTCAATGGGTGTCAGAGGCAAAAGAAGATTAAATGCTCTGGAAAACCTGTGTAACTAAGTTTCATAATTGCTTTTAGTTTGAGCTCATGTTTGATAGTGACCGAAATGGGGTTGTGGGGCTAATCTGAATTATGGGAACTGACCTTCTAGATGATGTTGATGTTCTAGTGTCTCACTATCATTAAAATAAGTACGATCTTGTTGATTTTGAGATCATAATGATGAATAACTGAACATAGACAAATATCTTCCACATTGTATTATTACGTAGTTGTCAAATTGTGAATCCGATTGTGAATCGAAGTTGTCTTTTTCTAAATAGTGCATAAGTTTGAGTCACAATTTCCGGGTTACTTTGAACAATATCTCTATGCACTTATATATTGTACACGTTAAAACCGTTGACCTCTACCAATGTGATTAGTTTTTGGAATGATGAGCTCATGAGTCAATAGATAAGAGACTTGCTTCTATGCCAAGATACATGGGTGCAACCTTACAAGCACCGCTGGTACCTACAACATAATGTTCTGTTATGATTAATGTTGTGATTTATGCTAATCCAAATAATAAAGGTTAATAAAAGAAGGGTAACCGTAGGTTCGTAAGGAAGCTACCTTTCTGTCTTTCAGTGTTCGCAATCATTCTCAATAAAAAGAAAGCAAATGAAGCTGAAGAAACAACTAGGACGGTAGGACCAAGAAAAGGGAGGTCAAACAGGTTCACCGAATCCCGTCAAATGTTTTGGTTAGCTAATCATGGATATCGTAGAAAGAAGAGAGTTTGTTTTTTCTAGGGTTTTGGTATTTCAGAGTAAATATGGCGAGACAAAGACCTTAAATATGAAGAAAGGTCGTTTATTCTAGGGTTTGAGTATTTCAGATTAAATGATGACATGGAAGGACCCTAAAGACCTTGAAAAGGTTATTTGACGCCTTCCTCTACCCAAAATAACATTAAAAAAAAAAAACTAAAAGGAAGGGTCAAAAATCCAATTCAGCAATTCGGAAATGAATAAACCAATCAACGTTCAGTGATGCGGTTCTCCAATTAAACGGATTCATCACGATTCATGGATGGTTGGCTGAATTATAGCTAGCATCCCCACTAATAATGTTGTGCAATGTTGGGTATACATTTGTGCTCATTAGTGAGATGCTCTGGACCATGATTGAAGGAAGCATGATATTGAGCATAGAAATTGATTTGGGTCTCTAGGCTTGACCTCCCTGATGCCTTTCGGCTTTGATTTGAGGGCATGGTTCTGCAGCAAAACGTCCCTGTAGCTCCTCAGTTCTTGGAGGTTTAGGGGGCCACTGTTTCAGTGGTACTCTGAGAGCAGCCACTTTGTGCATATTGCCAAAGGTTAGGTCTGTCTCCAATCATCCCCTGCCCATACCCCCAATGATTGGCGACTAGATGAGTTCTGTTATTGTTGTTGTTGTTGTAATGTTGGGTATACATGGTTGTTAAACAAGCTAATTTGACAAAAGTTTGTGGTCTGGACTTAAGGTTGACTGTTCTGAAAATTAATTTTTCATGTAAGTTGTACTGCTTTAATGAGTAAAAACGAAATGGAAAAAAAAGGTTGGGTCTAGTATCAAAATTGTGTCACGATGTTTCTGTTAGCTAGGTTAAGGAAACATTTTGGAATCATTCTGGAAACGTTTTGGAAACAAGATGGTAATGACAAAAGAATTTGGAAATGTATGAAGATGTCGTTACTTGTTAGATGTTTCTGGTCTCCATGTGGTCTGTGTGTTTCGTAGAATTTTGACATGGTTCACTGTGTTCGCATGTGCCGGTGGACACATTGGAATTTTGGTATTCAACTAATGTTTCATCTTTGTGTACTAGGAAACAGATATTTCTGGCAATTTCGAGGGAAACGAAATGAAAGTTATTCCTTGGTCCCATTGTAATTGAATGCCACATGCTTGATTTTTTTTGTTTGGCTTTTATTTCTCAGAAAGCTTGGCCAATTTCCCTCGGAGGACAAGTGCGGCATCTGGTTTTCACGGTCAACCTCAACAAACGGAGGAGCAACTACGCCAACAGCATCAAACTGTGGGGCAGATCTTAAACAATGATCAAACCTCTGTTCAAGACACTTCGATGCAAGTTGCTTCTACCAATGGTGTGCCAAGTGCAAACAACCCTCTTAACTTACCATCCAACCCTTCCTCCACTAGCTCCATTGTTGGGCTTCTCCACCAGAACTCGATGAACTCTAGACAACAAAACCCTACCAACAATCCTGCGAATGGCCCAAATATCCCTGTGCAACAACAACCTGCTCTATCTGGTGATGCTGACCCAAATGATTCTCATAGTTCTGTTCAGAAATTATTCCATGATATGATGATGACTTCGCAACTGAATGATGTGAAAAATGTTAATGGGATATTGACGAGAAACAATAGCATGGGTCTTAATGGTGGAGTTGACGGCAATGTAGGAATGGCTGGAGGATTTGGCGGCGGCATGGGTGGCGGTGGTGCTGGAATTGGCCAGGCAACCATGATCAATGGACTCCGAGCAGCTATGGGAAATAACTCTATGCTTATGAATGGAAGGGTAGGGATGACATCTATGGGTCGAGATCAAAATATGAATCATCAACAGCAGGCTTTGGGGGACCAGCTGATTAGTGGTCTTGGAGCAGTAAATGGATTCAATAATTTCCAGTTTGATTGGAAACAATCTCCATGAAGTTTTCGGATTTTGAGTGAAGCTATTAGATCACAGCTGCTTGGGCAGAAACTGCAGAATTGCCTTTTGCCATGGTGAAGATTGCATAACGATGGATCGGCTCAAGGGCAGAAAAGGAGAAAACGTAAAGCATCGCGTTTTCGTCCTTTGAAATGGTTTATCAGCCTAAGTTTGCTTCATTTCCTTCTAACAATATTTTATACCCAAATCTATGATTCAACACAGCCGCCTTATCCCCCTCTGCTAACAGCCTCGGAATGAGAAAATCAGGGAGTGTGAAACGTCTGGTGGAGCTTTCTTGTGATCTACTTCCTGTGTACCCTTTTTCGCGCCATTTGTAAACTAGAGTGTCATCTCCTGTCTCTCCCTCTCAACAGGTGAGTGTATGTATATCTTAAGGTTGGTTTTGGGTGAAAGTTTAATGTAATTACTTAAGAGCTCCATAGGTTGATTTTCAGTGGTTTAGTATTGGTATTTGCTGCTTTTATTTCTTTACTTGTTAATATTAGAGGTGGTGAACGGGCGAGTTGAAATGGGTCGTGGGCTGAATATGGGTCTATAAAGATGGTTTATATATGGTCAAATATGGGTCAAATCACACTCATAAAACCTAACCGGACCCGAACGCGGCTCCTTTTTTTTTTTCCCCTGCTTTTTATGTTGGGCCATTTTCTTTATCTTTCCTTCCGGGGTATTCAATATCACCCAATAAATCGAACCAAAGAATTTACCAACACAGCAGCAAGAAACATTTATTTAACAGATAAATCATCAGATAAAAACAAAAAAAACAAAAACATATAACATGAATAGTAAATTCTGCAAACTTGTGTTTCAGGTTAATGTATCGGAAAATAACACAGTTTCGGCAAACCACATTTCTGCTAACCACATTTTTGCTAGGACTTTCCTCAAACATTTACAAGGAAACTGATTACATCCGCATCAGGACATTGTCCCAATCTTCATTATCTGACTATCTACTCAGACATATAATATACAGGTTACCTCCTTGTGGTTTGAGCATTGGGGTGGGTGCAAATTACCTCCTTGACGTTGAAACTTGACCACATAACCTCTATAGAGCATCAACAGCGGATCCTTCAAATATCAAGTTTCAAAAAAATCGGGGGATCAGGCATGGAATAGGTGCTTTGTCACGTCCTCAAATTTCTAAACATAAAATATAGAAGAATAATCCACGTGGACGGTCAACGGTCAAAGTTTAATAAGTTCCTTCAAGTCAAATTAGTTGCACGATAAGTCAATCAGTTATCCATACCCATGAAATAAATACATAAGTTTGAATGTTATTACAAATCCGAGTCAAAAGAAAGGATCAAATAAAGTTACATGATCATCTCATTCAAAAATTATAAGTTCAAAAGATGATGTCATAACTCTCCATGCTAGCTTTCAAAAATTTAGATGCATGCACACACGTCACGCATTCCAAGTCATGGTCCATGCTGTGTACCTGAAATGATTAGGGTGAGCTCACTAGCCCAGTAGGAAAAAGTCTACCAAGACTAAACATAATGAAGTACAAGTGTGTATGATAAAAAAATTTAAGTTATACAGAGATGCCCAAAGGTTCAAGTGAAATAGACAAATCAAATCCAAGCTCATGAGAGTACAATCTTAAGGGAATTCGTATCAACATAACCAACACGAGCCCAACGTGTACCCAATCTTTCGTTCGTGTCTAATTCATCATATCATTGTGCCACACATTCATTTAACCAATTCTTAAAGAAATTTCCTCGCGACACGTCCATAGGACGGCCCGAGTATCAATTCCGGGCTACCATATAGGTCCCGTATCATCTTCCCCTTGGCCAAGGCATAATTCCTCGCGACACGCCCAAAGGACGGACCGAGTATCATTCCGGGCTATCTTTCGACCCCGATCATTCATTAGAGTTCTCACTTTCAATTTAAGGAGCATAAACCGCGCGTCTGTGTCATCACGAGTCACCCATGCCCCGCGATGTTAGTCTAAACCATAATTCCCACCAAGTTCGATCAAATAGGTACATGTAACGCGAAACCTAAAGTTATTTGATCGTAGAAACTCAACAAATCTCTAAGTAAATAGGCCCGGAACGATTATCGGAACAAGAAACGAGGTTCGAGGAGTGAGTATACTAAGCCAATGCCCGAAGAAATCAAAAGGAATCACAAAACATGATTTTTGGTCAAAAAAGCCATTTGTATCGATACAGATGGAGTTGTATCGATACACAAGGGTTGTATCGATACAACAAGCCCGGATCCTGAACAGCCGATCCTGTATCGATACAAGCTCCTTACGAGCAGATTTTTGACAGCTTTTCTTGGTGCTTTCGTGGGAGTTCAAAACAACCCAACCCAAGTAAATTTCCAACACAAGGAACAACATTAAGACTATTTAACAACAAGTTCATGGGCAAAATCATTCAAGAGCAAGATTAAACACAAACCCCAACCAAAATGACTAGAAATGGGTTTTCAAGCAAAATCAAAAGGGTAGATCAAATTGAAGTGCAATCCACACACAAGCACTTGAAAATGCTTAGTAATGATAGAAGGTCCCCTACCTCAAAGAGATTTGAGCTTCAAGTGAGTTGGAAGACGAACTCTAGCTTTCCAAGAAAACCCCAACCGAAACTTTTCTCAACACCGGAGTGAACGAACACCACCAACGCGAGCTTGCGAGATTTCCCGAAGGTTTTGTGAAGGGGTTAAGGTTGGAGTGTGAGATCTTGAGGTTTGGTGGAGGATTTAATGGAGAATTAATGGAGGAGGGAGAGAGAGAAAACAGTCGGGTGGAGAAGAGAGGGAGGGGAAATGTGTGTGTGTGTGTGTGTCCCCCACACCACATGCACCCTTAAAGCAAAAGGCCAAATTACACCCTTAGTCCAAATGTGACTTGCGTAATGCAATTAAGTCCCTATCCACACAAATCACCACATAACCCAACACTTAAACATTTTAGATATTCCACCCAATTTCTCTCATTACCCCAACATTATTTCTGGAAAAATAATAAAATTTTACGGGTCTTTACATGCTTCACCCTCAAACACCAAATAATTTGAGATAACCCTTCAAATTTTCTCTCTCTCTCTCTTCAAAGTTGGAGAACACCCTTCAAACCACAAAATATTACAACTTTATTATTTCTTTGTACCATTCAATTGCATTTGCTGTTGGAAATTTCCCATAATTAAATAACAAATGTTTTATTTTGCCAACAAAACAAAAAATCCTTCACAACTTTGCCTATAAATTATTTTTTTAAATTCCTTTTTTCTATGTAATCAATATACAAAAAAAATGATTTTGTTCTACCAAACTTTGCCAATAATATGTAACTCATTTTCTACACGCTACACAATTATATCTCTTCTTCTTTTTCTTTTATCAACTTGAACAGGAGTTCCCAAAAAATTTCGGAAGGTGATTATATACCTACAAAAAACAAAAAAAAGTAATTAGAGTATATGACCAATAGAGTAGAGTGACGAAACAAAATTTAAATGTGAAAGGTGTATCATAATAAAATATTATAGTTTGAAGGATATGGTTGAATCCATCACATAAAGTGACCCTTTAAATTTTGAAGTGTGGTAGCAAAGTATAATCTTGAAGCTAACTTTTGAGGTATCTGGTAAAGATGATGGTTATTCGATTCAAATGCACATGTAACTCTGTTAAGAGAAAAAATAAAAAGTCTAAAGTACCCCTCTAAATATAAGGGAGATGACAGTGTTCTCAATTCTCTCTCTCAATATAGCTGGTTCCAAGACTCCTATCGACACCATCTAAGTTTCAAGGATACTCTAATCGGCACCACTTACTTACCCCACCAAATAACCTTTCCCACCTTTCCCTCACCCATTCCACCAAATCAATTCCTTTGGTAAAGATTTGTAAGAGGATAAAAATTGTTCACACGAGACATGGCACCCCGGACAACACGAAGAATGATGAAAGGATGACGAATAGACAAGTACCCGAACCGTAAGAGCTGATCGGGGGATCTAACGGCCACAACTAACGCGGAGCCAACACTCGTGGCTCCACCACCCGCAAACCTAGCCAGGAGGTCAACCGCAGGACCCAACTCTCAGACTTGGGTTCTGTTAGCTTTCAGAACTTATTTTCAATAAACAAACTTAAGTAAAGACTACATTCCTTTTACTTTCTTTGCTTTAATTTATTTAATGAAAATAAGAAAGTACCCCTCTTTTGAATCCAATGACATTACTAGAAAATCAAATTTTGAATCATCAAAATCTTGACCCCCCACTTTTAGTGCAAAAGCACAAAACTACACGTTTTTCTCCAAAGAAAATGAATGAAACACAACTTTGTCCTACACATAGCATGTGAACATAGATTTGGACTTTGAAAAATCCAAGGAACAATGCCGGGACTTTTAATCCCCTAAATCAATACTTCAAAAAAAAGTCATTTTTCTATACTTAGCTAGATTTTGAGCGCCAGGTAGAGGTATTTTCCTTGGTTTCTTGAGCTCTCGGGCCTTGACTATGATCCTTTTGGTTAGAACAGACTATTGAGATAAAGGGAAGCACACTATTCTCGAATATAGTGAAAACCAAGGACCAGGACGTGGCCCGACAGTGTAGCAGTCGGCGTCACCCGTGTTTAGGTAAGAGACGACAGTAGAACACCAATTGTGATTCCTTGAAGATTTGGGCATGACATAGAGAGACGTGACCCTCTAAAGACGATTTGACCTGGACATTGAGTTTTGCTCCGGTCGACTTGGCAAGACTAGAAGAGGAGCCATTAGAGGCTTGGTCGTGGTATTGGCACATCTAAAAAGGGCCATAACCATGCTGCTTACACAGTAATGGCAAGCCAAGTTTTGACCTTGCCTGATAGTGGCAACGGCAAAACCGAGGTAGACCTTGATCATACAAATTACTCAGGATTACCAGAGATCTAAGGGGCTGGTGGCTAAAGAATAAGGGATCGTCCCAGAAAGGTGCTCGCGGAATAGCACCCATGGGACTACCACGGTGTCATGAGGGCCACGACTTAACAGTACAGAAGGAATATTCACACATGACTTGTGCGACGCGTGTCTAGAGTTTATTGGCTTGCTTGACCTTGAAAAAGAGGTCGAGTTGCCTATAAATAGGACTTTGCTCCTACATTTCAAAGAGATGATTCTCAAGATCCCCGAGGTGCCAAGGTGTGATCTAGAGAGAAACGTCTTTCTAGAGAGAAGTCGCATTTTGGACATTGTTCCAGAAGAAAAAAGATCCTGCCAAGGTTTTTTTCCCTACCGTTAGCCTTGATTTTTTCACCAGCCTAGATTTTCTACTTAATCTATTTGACTAATCGTTCACTAGTCTCACCCCTCTCCAAATATTCCTTAAATATTCCAACCCGGTATTTTTCACCTCCTACGAGCTTACAACTAAATTGGCTTCTTATGTCATAAAATTTCAAGCACAAAAAACAATGAATTCACCTAGTATACCTGTGGACATCAACATCAAACAAAACATGGTGTAGTTTAATGACTACATTTCGCTCTATTTTCCTAATTTGAAACCGATATGAATTTTCGGCAATTGAATTTTATTGCAGATTTAGAGAAGAGGATGTTTCCAATGATATTTTACCAAACCGTATTTGATCAACGACTTGTAAGAATTCGGCAATGATAATCGGGAGAATTTGCACTGTTGTGTGACCGATTAGTTCTACCAACGACGAAAGCATTGATTAATTGATTGTGCTTCTCGCTTTCTCTGCTTTAAAACAGAAATTGTCAAAGCTTTAATAAAAGGATTTAGGATCCGATGATTTTGGATTTATTGGTGAATATGTAATATTTCTCCTTTGGAAATTGATTTTTGATTTGTATTTTTTATTTTTGTCTAAAGTAAATTTTGTATTTGTACCCATTCCCAGTATAGGCTCTTGGATCATACACCCAGTTAATTTGGACATAAAATTTGATTGTGCATTACAGTCCAACAACCATAGGGGGGTATGTGGTCAAGTTAAAACGTCGAGGGGGTAATTCGCACCTGCCAAAACCACAAATGGGTAAATTGGACTTTCCTAAAATATATAAGCACAAGAACAAACTTGGGAAAATTACCAATACATGGTAGTCAGTGAGAACTGTGGTGGTCCCAAGTTTGGAAAACCCCAATACATGGTGACCATGTTGGAATTTGACAATTTTACCCTTAAAATTAAAAGGTAGGGGCATTTCGTCTCCCTCTCTCTCTCTCTCTCTCTCTCACACACACACACACACACACACACACACACATCCACAACCACCACCGCCGTCATGCAATCACTGACACCATCTCCTTTCATGGCCACAATTTTCTTAACTCTCTCTGGTGAAAACCCATCACCACAACCACAACCCATTCCTAGCGGCTACCGGTGCTCCGACATCTCCTCCGACACATAGCTTTGAGACTGAATTCGGACGAGCCCAGATGATCATCAATTCAGCTCGATTTTCTAGCTAAAAGGTTTCCGGCATCCAATCAAAATTCCATATGGTTTGTGTTTTGATCTTTATTAAGGAATGACTTGGTCCCGACCTATGTTGTAATTGTTTTGGACACATAGTTGACTTGCATCTTGTTTTCTCTATGGCATGACATGAATATTTGGCCCTTTTCATATTCTCTTCTGTGTTTTGATCTTTATTCTGGAAAAGACTTGGTCCAGATCAATGTTGTAAATGCTTTGTACCCACAATTAACTTGCACCTTGTTTTTTGTGGTATGAGATGAATATTTGGCCCTTTCATATGCTCATCTATGTTTTGATCTTTATTATGGAATGACTTGGTCTCGGCCATGTTGTAGTTGCTCTGTACCCACAATTGACTTACACATTGTCTTCTGTGGCATGACAAGAATATTTGTCCCTTTCATATGCACATAGATGTGTTTTGATTCGAAAGTGTCCAATCTAGATTCTTACACATCTATTTACTTTCGTCTCTTTTTGAGCACAACCCTTATATACATGCATTATCCAAAAAAAAACCTTAAATACAGGAGTAGTTGTAGCCATTTGCTGTGGGAGGCATCCAAAAGTCCCTGCGACCAACTCTGTATCCGTAGTTGACTTGCACTTTGTTTTATGTGGCATGGCTTGAATATTTGGCCCATTCCATATGCTCGTGGGTCTTTTGATCGATCTTATTCTAGAATGATTTGGTCCCGACACTTGTTGTAGTTGCTCTGTACTCACAATTGCCTTGCATTTTGTCTTATATGGCTTGCACTTTGCCGTTGAAAGTCGTAACCTCCACAACCACCACCATTGATCTCCACCCAATGCAGCCGCCACAAAACCCAAAAACCACAATTAAACCACCACTATCAAATTACCTTAACCACTGGTTTTCAACACCACAATCATACCACAACAAACCTTAAATCCTATTTTTGAACTCTAAAACCCCCAAATTTGAAATAAGAATCGACATAGAATTAAACTCTTACCTCAACTGTGGCCTAAACTTGAAGAATCCCCACCACCATCACCGCTAGCCTCCACCATCGCGTAGAAACCATAAAAAAGAAGAGGATTTCTGGATTTTTGTCCCTAAATGGAGATGGATGGGAGAGAGAAACTCGATGAGTGCGAGAGAGAGAGAGGGAGAGGGAGAGGGAGAGGTAGAGGGAGAGAGAGAGAGAGAGAGAGAGAGAGAGAGAGAGAGAGAGAGAGAGAGAGAGAGAGAGAGAGAGAGGGAGATGGAGCGGGAGAGACTAGCCTAGAGAGGGGATAGACTAGAGAGAGAGAGAAGATTGGGACAAGGGAGAGAAATATTTATTTGTGTTTTGTGGGATTTCTTGAGAGATGAAGGGTAAAATCATAAGCTTACAAAGTCTCACCATGTGTTTGGCATTTGTTTTGTTACTTACCATGTTTCCTGTGATTTCATGACACTATCAAAGTGGTGATTGATCCCAGCACCACTGTTCGATAATTGGGAGACTTAGCCATAAATACCTCAAATTTTTATTTTTTGAGCTCAAGGACACCCACCTTTTGCAATAAAACATAAGGCCAACAAAAAATAGTGAATGTTCACTAATAACAAAAATCAACCATCTACCTTCTCCAGTGAACTCCTACCTCCGCCCGACCACTTCGGTTGGCGACCCAAAAAATTAGTGAAAATTTGCTAATATTTAAAAGTTCTATTATAGCCAGCAATCAACTCCAGTGAACACCCACCATTAGCCAGCGACCAGCTCCGGCAAACCCCTACTCCGGCCGATGATCCAAAAAGTTAGTGAATTTTCACTAATAACTGAATTTTTTTAATTTAGTACCAAAAGTCAAATGAAACAAAGAAACTACCTAGTATAGTCAACTTCGACGACCTCCAACTTTGGTTGGCGACACCTAAAGTTAGTGCAATCTCACTAATCATCATAAAAGGTACAAAAACAAATCAAACTTTTGAACTAGTGAAATCTCAGTAATCATCGTTGGATAAGCCTTGAACGGGAAATTTTTCTAAAAATGAAGCCATGTGAAAGAGTATTATCCAAACACACACACTGCACATACAAACCAATGGATTCATAAGTCATAATCAGAGGGTAAACCACACCCAGGTTTCAAATAACAGGACAAAATCAAAGCTTTCGACTAACCATTTGCTGGATCTGTTCGGATGAAATCCACGTTTTGAAACCGTATCCCCGCCCAAAATGTTTCTTCTTGAGAAACATAATCGTTCCTCTCTTTTACCCTAAGATTTGAATTTACTTCTCCACCTCTTCGCCAGGTGTTGCCATTGTGTTGCCGAGGATGGAAACCAACTCCAAGGCGGAGTTCTTCCTTGATCTCGATCTAGCTTCGAGAATGACGAAGAACGGAAGGAGAGTGTGTGTGTTTTGTGAGGTAGGTGAATATAAGCAGCGACAACGATAGCGGCAGGAGTGGTTACGATGAGGTAGTGGGTGGACGCCGTGATGAAGGTGGTTACTGTGGTAGTGTGGTAGGAGAGGTGGTGGTGGATGGTATGGAAGTGGTGGTAGTGGTTACGGTGCTGAATGGGTTTTTAGTTTTTGCCTTATTGCTAAAAGCATCAAAAAGTGAAAGGACGCCTGCTAAAAAGTATTTTGTATTTATTGCTAATTTTTCCTTAATTGAATTTTCCCTTCTATTTTATTTTCACATTTTAAATCTCTTTGACGAATTGGAGTATATACTTGCTCAAAATTTAGACTCGATTTGATACCCAAGAAAGGAAAGGCTTTGTTTGGGTTGAGAGGAAAATGAGAGAAAAATAAATTAAATTATATTTTAACTAAAAATTTTCCACTTAACTTTCCTCCATCATTTTTTTTTTCCCCTCTTTTATTTTCTTTTCTTTCTCTAGGTACCGAACAGAGGAATTTTTTTGAAAATAGTGGGAATAAAAGGAGGAAAAAGAAGAAGCTGAAAGATCAAGAGAAACAAAACCACAGGCGCAGCGAAGGGGGGACGAAGGAAACCTACGTTGGGCCCTGCAACTCTCTCTCTCTCCCTCCCTCCCTCTCTCTCTCTCTCTCTCTCTCTCTCTCGATCGATAATCGCTCTTCGGAACTGCTATTGAGCGACAGATTGAGTATGCGTTCTGAAGAAGAGGAATCGACTAGTAAAAGCAGCCGCTCTACTTTCTTTGACGTCTACGGTCCACAAGTACTCTCTCTCACTCACTCATATGTATACACTTGAATAGACGGAGATGTAGTTTTGTAATTTTGGAGCAAGATTGGATTTTTATTCGTGGCAGTGTTAGGATATGCTCTATAATCTTTGTTTTTCTCCTTTAGATAATTAGATTTAGGTTAAGAAGTGGAAAAGAGATGATTTTGTAGGACTAATTAACTCTGTTGTTCATATTGAGCTTTTGGTGCTTGTTGATTTGAATTAGTGTATTCGTTAAATGGAAGCGGTTATATAATGCTCTGTTGTTTGTTTGTTATGAAGTTAGAAGAGAGAGCAAAAACAAAGAACTATTTATACAACTGTGTACGTTAGATGAGATTACGGGGAGCAAAAGCAGATGATATTTTTTAAGTTGATGTTTGGATCATGCACAGTGGAGCGATTAACAAACCGAAATGAAATTGAAAGGGAAGTAAATGAAGTAAAGTTTAGTGTGTCCTTTTTCTTTTGCGTACAGATTCCTTCACAAATCCTTGTATGCATGCATGGCCTAAGTTTCAGCCTGGAGTTTATCGAAATCTAGGAAGTTAAAACAATCATTGTTTTAAATGCCAGCTATTTAGATATGGCAATGGGCTTCAAACTTAACATTAGCTTATTAACAGCAGTTAAATTGACTGTGCACAGTTATGTTATGGGTTTTTTTCTCTTTTGGGAAAGTAAGAAAAACCAAACACAACAGAGGGCTTACCCTTGCAATCCAAACACACCAGTCACAAAACTAGCTAGGACACTGTTATGTTATTGTTGTTTGGTTGGACAAGATTAAGCTGTACTTATAATTGTCATGCAGGCGAAAGCAGATGTTGTTTTTAAGACACCTGAAGCTGACTCTACTTTGAATCTCCAAGTGGGTAGCCACAACCCTTTTTCTGGTTACTTCCAGTGATATTAGCTCATTTTGATTAGATTCTCCATGATGAAGCAGGACATTCAGGGACTTGTTATGTGGGTGCTAGCTGAAGGAATCATGCCATCATGGGTGTTTGTCAAAGTAAGAAAAATAATTTCTTACCTACCTCTGGTCTTCGGTTTAAGCACCTAAATATTTAGTGTTGTGTTTGTGAATTCGAACTTACTCCTTTTCAATCACATGAATTTTATTCATTTCTATTTAGAAGGATTATAACGTTCCTTCTACCTTATCAATCCTGTAATGCACTACACTTGCACTTGCATTACTTTAATCCACCACATGATCTATATGGGGACTCTTAGCGCTCTCCGGATGGAAAGATTTCTGTATATTTTTTTGCATGAATATCAAGTAGTTGTTTTCTTTCAATTTGCGAATAAAATAAGCATTGATAGAAGTGAAGAATATTTTCTGTTGTATTCCTTACAAAATACAATGGACATGGTGGAAGTAATTATGTTGCGGAATGAGAAACACGAGAGGAACAACTTTAAAATTTTATATATACTGATAGAAAATTCTTTTTATGTGCAGAACAAGCCCCTGATTCCAAAAGTGGTTATGCTTTATGTCCCAGGCCTTGATGCAGCTTTGTACTTGTCACAGTCTAAAACACTGAAAGGTTTTAAGGAATGCTGTGGTATTCCAAGGGCAGTATTAGCTCTTAGGTTGGTGATTACTATAATTTATTGATTTTTTACTGTTGTATGTAATATGTATATGTTTTGTTATGCTGCAATATTGTTTTTGGTGTTTCTCTTGTGCTAGCTGTGTATCAGATGGAATGCAGACTGTAGACGCACTCCTTACATGCAGGCTTAAAAGGAAAAGGAATGAAGATGATTCAGTTTTGAGGAAAGCTGCCCAGACATCTGAACAAGGTGAAAAAATTAATTACCACTCTTTTAGATGAAGGAAACTTGAAACTTTTACAGCTGTGAAGAATGAGGCCCCCCAAATTAATTACCAGTTTATAGGTTTAATGGTTTTCATTACCGTTTTGTAGGATGAGGCCCCTCAAAAGCTGCCCTGCAATCAAATACTTTGGGCTAGTGATGTTTAGGGGTTTTTGTTTTGTCATTTTTTGGGGAAGTCAGATTGAGGTAAATGATGGGGTTAGGTTGAATTTGATCAATAGAAAAGCTGGATTCTGGTATAATAGTGGAAATTAACGCTTGCTGGAATTTCTGACCTGCATATATTCTAGGGTTTCTGAATTACAATGATAGGGAAATTACACTAAGGTGTTATAGAAGAAAAGCTAAGGGTTTGGGGACTAATATCGTGACTCTCATAGACATCGTTTTTATGGTCACGCTCATCTACGTTGATATCATCAATAAGAAAAGCTTTAGCCCTCTTATCCAGAAACTTTTTCAGTAATACTGTAAGACAGGAACATAGGAGTTTGTAGCCAAGTATTTGACCAAATAAGATTGTTCACTTCTTGTAGAACCTATCTCTGCGATTCCCCTAGTGCTTCCAAAGTTTCTAGGGGGGTATTCTAGAGAGGTCCTGAAAAATTTAAAGTTTAAAATAAAGCTTGCAATCTGTTAAAAGGTATGTTGGAGTCTTGTTTAGAACCATCAATGGTAAAAAGAGAATATCTGCAGAAATATTTCTAGTCTACTTATCTAAGTCTATTCCAAAGCTTGTTTAAATAAGACCTCATTGCTTTTTTCACCAGGAAAGAGGCTTCCTGAATCCTACTGAACAAAGGTGTCCTAGAACTACAATCCAGCTACCCCCAAACAAGTGGAGGACATGAAAACTCCTGAACGAACAATGTAGGAACATAGACACGGAATGAATACAAAATTACTGAAATACATGTAATTTGCAGTTACAAAGTTACCATGGGTGTTACTTAAATGATATCCTTGTACAAGAGTAGTTAGAATCATATGGATATGCGGAACCATCCAAAACAAGTCTTGGGTCAGGCCACAATGATGCTAGGACCTGTTGGTCCATTGGTGGCTCCACGTGAGCTTTCTTCCTCGTCTTCTTTTCCAAATGTACTCTGAAGTGTTTGATCACCATCACAAGGTATTACTTACAATTAGGAGTAAAATAAGATACATACATGTAACTCCCATGGTGTTATTGCGTTTGGAAATTAGCAGATTAATTTCTGGTACTGAATTTGGTGGGTTTGCTAGACCTATTGTTGGAGACATTGTTGTACGTGGCCAGCATGTACAACATCTGTTTGTTATGGCCCGAATCTAGGTTATTTATTTAAAAAGTGACGTCTTTCAGAAATAAAAGTTATTGGTACAAAGCGAGGCATAAATTATAGAGAATGGAAAGACACACACGCACACATATATACTCCCTCCATCCTTATTTTATAGTCCCAGTTAGCACTTTTTGCCATCCCAAAAAGATTATCCCACTTCAAAACTAAATGGGGAATAGTTAATGATTATCTCTTTACCATTTATGTCTAAATTAGTAATAATAAAAAAGTAATGATTGAAAGGTGAAATGAGGAAAACATATTTTCAGAAGTGCAATGATTGTGTTCCCTTATTTAGTTGGAATCCCCAAAAGGGACTATTAAATGGGGACGGGGGGAATATTTCACTTCTTCCTCGTGAATTCATACAAAATTATGCTGATTCTCCAAACAAAGTACTAAATCATCGTGCAGTGAAATTAGAGACATTCCTTTAATATGTATATTAAACAGAATAACAAGAAAATAGACACCCTAACAAACAAATTGGAAATCAGAATCACTAAACCCACTCAAATATGCGCTGTTACTTGTGCTCCCATTTATTCAACCTTTTGACATTGTTTGAGGATGGAGGTGAGTAGAAACAAGCATTGGTTGCTTTCTATGTGCAAGTTTATTACGCGTTTTTACTTGTGCTCTCATTTATTCAACCTTTTGACATTGTTTGAGGTTGGAGATGAGTAGACTGGGGGTGTTAGGGGTCACTAAAATAACATTTGACCGCTGGAGGTGGACTTAGTGAGAAGCAGGCGGTCAGTGAGAGAGAGAGTTTCCATAGTGTTACGCAGTGTTCTAAAAATCGGCCTAGTCTGCGCCTGGCTGACTCGATTAGTGGTCTAGGCGGCCACTTAGTCGTCGGGCCGATTAATCGGGAATTAGTTGGCCTACTAGGGCCGATTAATCGGGAATTAGTTGGCGACTAGTTGGCGAGTCGAGATTAGTCGGAAAGTCGGGCCTAGTCCGAGTTAATTTCTTGATATTTTAAAAAATTTGGGTAAAATATGCGATATTAAAAGGTACAGGGATAGCTGTTATTAGTAACAAAGCAAACATATACAGTAAGACATAACCTATAAGTCATATATCCTAGTCATCTTGTTCGAATAAACAGAACAGGAAAATCCTAAAGCCTAAATCGATCTCAAAACTTGTGCTACTTTTGTTATTCTACTTACTCAAAATTTGGGAAGGAGGGAGGAGAATATATATATTTTATTAAAATAAAAGAAAATCCGACTAGCCGATTAATCCCCTAGTCGTTAGTAGGTACCCGACTGACCTAGGACCGCCTAGCGTCTTTTAGAAACTTGGTGTTACGTTTCTAATCAGGCTGCGTATTCAAAACGAGTGCAAGTAAGCAATAAGCATTGCAACGGGAAAGACCTTAATCCTCTGTTAGTTGTAATTCTTTTGGTCTTTGTGCTTTACGGACTCCTCATTCATGTTATGTGGATGATGAAATTGTATCCTTTTTACCCCCCTGAACCCATCTTACTTTTACCGGAATTAAAGTGAGTCATTCCAAGACCTTTTAATATAATGTTCCATGTGATTGTGATCAATGAGTTCAGATTGCATCATGCAGGAGCTTTTGGTTCTAGTTCAGAGAATCCGTCATTTGCTGATATTGTGAAAGATATACCATTCCCTATTACATACTACACACTTACAGCAAAGCAACTAGAAGAAAATGGATACATTCATGATCAACCAGGTGACAGGAATCTTGCATGATGTCTTTTTTCATTAGAAAATCTGTATTATGCTTGTGGTGCATATTTTGTTTGTATGTAAATTTTAGTAGTCAGGAGATTGATCCTTGAGCCAATATATACTAATTGCAGATTTTCTTTCAACGCTTCCATCTCCTCAAGAAAAACCTCCTCATGAGTTGTTGGCACTTGACTGTGAAATGGTAAGACAACAGATACGATAAACTCTTCTAGAATGAAAGATTTTACTCAAAGAAGTTTCATTTCCAGAACTTGTTGCATTTTTTATCCTAAAAGTGTAACTTAAACCTCACGTAGTTATTGATGTACCTTGATTACACTGTTCTGTTCCTTCTAATTTTTCCTCTACTTTGTTGCCCAATCTTCATTTTTGTTTGATTTCTCCCATGTTTTGCGTATGAATAAATGTTTTTAATTTATGAATTAATTAGTTCCGATTATGTTATATAGCTATGTTGTATCGGAATACAGTCTTCCGTGTTACTTTTAGTACTTCAAATAATAACTAACATGACAAGGAAAACGTGATTGTTGGGTGAACTGGCATATCGAGGTCTTCATCAATTTCAAAAGTTAGGCTGTGAAGTCATGTATTTCTTCATGAAATGGAGTTTTCTTTGTTGTTTATACTCCTTTGTCGACAAATAAGTCAAGAAAATCTGACTAATCTGAAGTTGAACTATGTTTGTCAATTTTGTATCTGTAGAATAACTGCTGCTGATTGAATACACCCTCTTTGTTAGAATTAAAATTGATACCAATGGGGCAAATATTGAATAGTCTTTCAAACATTTTTTCATCATTTTACTTGAGAGTATGATTTACTTAGCTCACATATGCTTTGATTGATTTGATCGTCATATTTCATACTTTCTCTTTTGTGGTGGTGGTGGTTGTCATTGTTAATTCCCCCCCTTTTCCTGTTGTGTTAGTGCGTGACAAATGAGGGGTTCGAGCTCACAAAAGTAACACTGATTGATATTAAGGGGCAGGTATGCCAAACTGATTTTCCTTGGTATCTTTATCTTTTCCCATTGCACTATTTCTTTTCTTGCATTTGGTGTAGGGGAATGAGGATGAGATTCTTTTCTCTTTGTTGGTTTCAGTTTCAGTTTCAGTTTCATCTGATAACCCTAGATGTTATACAACTACATCATTTACCTGTGCTGTAGAAGACGGTGTGTATGTAACTATGTATGCTTATTTAGCAAATATATGTTCATTTTCATTCCAACAAATTTTCTTTTCATCTCAGGTGTGGCTTTAATATCATTGACTTGCGCCTCTTTGTACTGAGGTTTTGTAAGCTTTTTAAAGTTGTTTGTCATACCCTATTGTCCAAAACTCTGCCACATCTCCCCCACCCCCATCACACCAGAGTTGTTGTTCTCAGCACGAGTGAATTTTTAATGAGGGTTTCAATTGTGTTGTGATGTTGACATGTCTATATCCAGATCCTGAATCATTGAGAGTAATACACTTGCTGCATAATTTGTATTTTGGTGTCCTATCACAAAATATTCAGGTTATTATCATATTTTGGGCCTTTTGGCTAATCCTAATTTTGTGAATTTGGTACAGGTACTGTTGGATAAACTGGTTAAACCAGCAAACAGTATTGTTGATTACAACACAAGGTAAATGTTTATTTACTTCCATTAGATGCACAGTAGTTGTCAAAGTCAATGTTGATTTTTCCGCTTAATTTCCTTGGATATCTGTTTATTTTGACTACCAAAATTTGCGGGCGCTGCTACCCACACTGGAATACACTGAAATAGGGTGCATTGAACTATTGCAGTACGCTCCAAACCCAATGGGAGTGGTTGGGGCACTTTGGTGCACCATAATTTGTCGGGAGAATATACTCCCAAGAATTTGCATAGTTTTGTTAGTTTCTTTAATTGTAGCATGTGCTATTTAACTTTGTTATTTGAATTTGGATAAGATGGAAATTGCTTCCATCTAATCAGCAGAGAGTTGATTTTCTTGTGGGAACAAATGATGGATGTGAAGTATCCCGTTGTTTTTCCCTTTCTTTGGGTAATACTGGTACTTAATTAGTCCAACTGACAACTGTGAAGTTGGAGAGGCTGTGGTTTATGATATAAGGCATGCTGTTGGAGTTGTTGATGCTTGGTCAAGGATCTGATGGAGCATTTTCAGACATATTAATTCCCTTCAGCCATGCTGAAATCTTCTCATCGTGCCATCAAGGTCTCTAAGGTTGATGAAATCAGTCATGTAGTGATGCAGGAAGCTTCCATGAGCAATCGCCCCTCTTCAAAAACTGTTGATTCTTGTTAAAGCTTCCAACTCAAAACCATTTGGCAATGAGTGGAGAGGCGGCCCAGGCTCATATACTAGTTTTGGAGGTCATAATTAACCAATGTGGGACAAACTCCAATACTCCCCCGCACTTTCGACCCCTGACCCACACGTGGAGAGGTAAACAATAGATCCGCAACATTGGATCATAAAAAAACATGGTGCACTTATGGCACAAACAATGGGGCAATAACCAAGAGAGTTTTGTCCAAAATCCTCCGAATGCCTAGCTCTGATACCTTGTTAAAGCATCCAACTCAAAACCAATTGGCAATGAGTGGAGAGGCCGCCCAGACTCATATACTAGTTTTGGAGGTCATAATTAACCAATGTAGGACAAACTCTAACAATTCTCCACAAATACCATCTATAAAGACGTGAACAGTTAGTTGCTTACCAGGATAAAAAGTCGGAGTAAAAGAGAATTCTTTCTCTAAAATTGTGTCGCTCATCAAAAAAGGATGTCTAAATGTAAAGTTTATTCAAATAGGAAAACAAATCAACTCAAATATAGAACCCCCAATGATTCTTGGTTGCTTATGGTTAAAATTTGCCGGTTTCCTAGCTAAATACTAGTTCTAAACTCATTACAATAAAGCTACTATTATTCTTAATTATTGGCTACATCACTCATCCTTGTGGAAAAAAGCCTTTTCGTCGAATTTTCATCGCTTGAGATAACTTAACCAAGCTGCACCTCTCTGCTTCTGACTTGTATTCATGATTAATCTTTTCCAATACCTGTTGAATTGGAGGGACTTGCATTTTATCCTTTAAATTCTGCATCAATGATCTAGTCATCTGAAAGGTTAAGTCCCTGGTGTCCAAAGAAAAGTAGAAACATGAAAGTCTAGGGCATCACTTGAAGAACTCAATCAAATCTGAGTGCAAATTTGTTCACTCTCACCTAATGAGGGTGAACAAAACCCTCGCCCTGATTGGTTGAAATGGTGTGGGATCCACCACAAATGGTGTGGATCCCACCACAAAGTGATGTCATGCTTACCAAAAAGTGTATTGATTCTGTGGACCCCATACCATTTCAATCAATCAGGGTGAGTGTTTTGTTCACCCTCATTAGGTGAGGGTGAACAAATTTCCACTCATCAAATCTCCCTTCTAATTCCATGGATAATTTTCTTGGTGTTAGTTGTTCTAATTATTAATGGGCAATAACATTGCCCTTTGATCAACGTCCGTTGAGATACCAGCCAAGTTCAAAGGCTTCATATTAACGAGCGTGTTTGTGTGGGAAGCTTTAGTCAGCGAGGATATTGGAAAAAATTATACCCTCGCAGGTAGGGGGGTAAACAGCTCGGTTTGATCCGGTTTTAGCCATTTCTACATGCTGAACCAAACTTTCAGTTTTAGGTATCAAACTGACACCAGACCGGCACGTAATCGGTTAGGACCAGTTCGGTTTTACTGGTTCAGCCAGTTTTTTCAGTTTCTCTCGGTTTGGGGGAAAAATTATGATTCAATGTGGATACCCACATTTATGTATTTCTATCCATAGACATACAGAGACAGAGAGTTTGAGAGAGAGAGCCTAGAGGTTGATGAAATCCTCTCAGCTCAAGTACACCATGGATGAACCCAAAGGAGAACTGAGATCAACGAACATATGGATGAGCCCGGAGGAGAACTCAGGAAAAAAGATCGATGTGTGCGGTGCTGTTTAGATTTAGGGTTGCTGCTTCGCAGAAAGTGTATAACTTTACACACCAGTAGACAAGTGATCACGTTGACAATATGTTACTTTGATAGGATGTGTGTTTTTCGGTTTGGTTTGGTCTGAGCCGGAACATTTAGACAGAAAACCGAAACCGGAACTGAACTAATTTTTTTCAAGTAGAGAAACCGAACCGAACCATTAGAGTTATAAACTAAACCAAACCAATTGACAGAGAGAGAGAGAGAGAGAGAGAGAGAGAGAGAGAGAGAGCAAACCAATTGAGATGGAGGGAGGGAGGGAGGGGGGGAGACAGGGAGAGCTGTTCAGCAGCAGGCAGAGTCAACAGCAGAGAGCTGCTGTTAGTTTTATAGGGTTAGTGCCATTTATTTTTGGGTTGGACCACTATAGTACTTTTAAGGTTGGGCCATCTATTTTTGGGTTAGGTCACTATCTTTCTAATTCATTGGGTCTCCATTCTCTGTCTTTATGGTTTGGACTTGGGCCAACTTTGTTATTTAATTTTTTTTGGACTTCTGTTATTAAGGGTTTACATGGCAATAGGAAAAAATAGTTATTGTTATTGAAAAAAATGATTCAAAATTTTTTATTTTTTTTTAGAAAATATATACTATATAAGTATATATATTTTATCCTACGTATCCCCAACCAGTGTTTTGAATGGCTCACGGTGCACTGAGGCGCAATGGTCCCCTCGAGCCATAGCGCATGGCGCGGCTCGCGCCATATCAAAGCGACGCGCAATTCAGTATAACAAGTAGAATTCTAGTATAGGCAAAAAATTTCAACGTAAGCGAACACTTTTAAAACTTTCAAATGTCATAAAACATAACCATTTCAATGTTTAAACCACCAAATGCTAAGCAAGGGATATCATCCATAAAAAGCTAACATATAGACGTTTAGCTTTGGAGACAACAAAATAAAAACGGTAATCAAATATCAAGTCATGCATGCCCATCAATCATCCTCATCAACACCAGTAACTTCAACTCCATCATAGATGTATGGTTGAGATTGATTTTGGCATAATCTAAATAAAAGTTGGTTAAAACATTCCTGAGGCGCGCGCCACAGAGTCTCGCCTTGTGGCGCGCGCCACAAGTGCCTCACTTGCACCTCTCTTACCTGCGTGGTATCACGACTCCCCATTGCACCAAAGGTGTGCCTCGCCTCGCCATAGCGCTATAGCATGCAACACGCTCTATTTAAAACACTGTCCCCAACGTGTCCTAATTTTTAGAGAAATGATGTATCCACTTGTCTGTGTCGTGTCGTGTCCATGTCCCGTGCTTCTTAGGCGAGGATGTTGGCACATGTTGATGAACATGTTGATTGTCCATCTGTACACTTGGGTTTGATTTTCAATTTATCTCTTATAAATGCTGGACAGGGTGGGGAAGCCATTATTATCTCAACGAAAACATTTGTTGATTCATTATCTTGCTACTATCGGTGATCCTTTAGGGGGAAAAGTAGGCAGAAAATGCCCAAATAACGATATTGCTGGGGTATGGTATTTAACAAGTCGGGAAAGTACTAAATTGAACTTGAGGAAAAATAGAAATAATGTTATCTTAGGTATTGGCTGCCTCATGTACTAATTCTTGTAGTCTCTAATGGTTAAAGTCTATAGCCTTCCAAAGTCAGCTTATTGACCATAACCTTACTGATAGGCTTTAACCTTCTATTGTTAAATTTTAACTATAGAATCAAACTTCGTTACGGTTTCTTAGGATTGTGTTGTTCGTTTTTTGTCTCTAATTTTCTCCTTCTCAAATGTGTTTTATCTTTTCACAATTTATCGTATCGTTGTGTCATGCAGATATAGTGGAATCACATGCGAAATGTTGAGTGGGGTGACCACAACTCTTAAAGATATTCAGGTTTGCTATCGGTTCCTTTCTCCTTGTTTTTAAGCTAGATTAGATACCATGTTTTGTCTACCTGCACAGCAAGTACTAGAAGAAAAAACACTAGTGGGGTGCAGAATACATGTGTGTTCGTGAGCTATAATCATATAAAAAACATAAATAATTGTTGTCATGGATGTATGAGTTTTTCATGTTGTATATTGTAACTTCCCATTGTGCTTAAGAAAATAGCATTTCTGTTGCCTGTGCATATAGTCTACCGTTTCTGTTGTACACATGGTTACTCCCATTTTACATTCCACTTGAAACGAACATTTTTGGACTCTATATTGTGCTTGTATCTTTCACTAGAATGTGGTCATATCAATGTCTGAGGAATGTCGGTTATGTCCCTAAGAATATGAAAGAAATTTTGATTACATTTTGGAAGTTGTCTAGGAATCCAGAAGTATCCAACCATATCTTGAAATACAGATGGTACTCCTTGTTCCAGTGTCTTTTTTTTTTTTGTTTCCATGTCGGGCTCTTCTACTAACCGCCTGACTGGGTGTCCTATAAGAAATAACATTATAGTTTCTCCAAAGGAATCCACATGCCCGCGTTCTGTTCTCTTTCAACATGTTTCCACTCAAACTTTTTTCGCGTCTCTTATTTCTGCAAAATGACAAATTTAACCTTCATTTATTCTGCTCACAAAATGAGAACATTAGGTTTCCTCTCTCTCGCTATTCACCATGCATTTAACCCCTATAAGATGAAGGCATTGCTGAAGCCCCGTTTACTTCTTTGATCTTTCTCGAAATTCTCTATATTGTGTCAAGCCATATATCCATGTTGTTATAGTTGGTCTGATAAGAATTTCTCCTTTGTGGTTCGCATAAGAAAGGTGGATTTGAAGTAATGGTGCAACAAGTTCAACAACAACAATCTAACAAAAATCATGCAAATCATGATAGCAAAACCACCCAAATAATAAACCTAATCATATAACTAATTTTGGCATGTTTGTATTGATAAACAGACCTAGTTCAAATAATGATAATAGTGATGGTGATGTTGAAGGGTTGACGATAAAAATGGTGGTAATGGGCTCCAGGTAGAAGAGTGAGTGGTGACAAAAATTGAAAAATGACAACGCGGTTGGTGTTGTAGGGTGAGAGGATGACGATGTGGTTCCGATCTCTTTCCAAAAGAAGAAGAGCAAGAAAGAGAAAGGAATGGGTCACGAGATAGAGGGGGGTTAGTTTGGTCATTTGGGTTCAAAAAGTTCAAAAAATTCACACTGCACCGACATTCGTGAGAAAGCTGTGCTATTATTGTTTGTTGGACGCCTTCGGGAGTTTTGTAGAATTTGACTTTATGTGTACTGGTGTTCTGGTGATCAATTCTTCATGTTGAATTTTGTTTCATAATTCAGGCACAGTTGCATCTTATTTTCAGGAAGATTTTCTAAAACTGGTCTACAAAGAGACCATTTTAGTTGGGCATTCGCTGGAGAATGATCTGTTGGCACTCAAGATCTCTCACGATCTGGTGATTGACACAGCAGTGTTGTACAAGCACCCCCGTGGATCCCACAAAACTGCACTTCGTGTTCTAACCAGAAGATTCCTTTCAAGGGAGATTCAGGAGTCAGAAAGTGGACATGATAGTGTTGAAGATGCAAGAGCTGCTCTGGAACTAGCACTGCTAAAGATTAGGCATGGCAAGTGAACTGCCTTTTTTGTTCATTCACACCTTCAAATTTTGCTTAGTATATGATCTTATGGTCACCTTATACAATTGAGTAGGCGATTGTTGACCTTTATGAAGAATATAGTCAGTGCTTAAAAACAATGCAGGAGATTGATTCTTTACTTGTCTTGGGATTGTACAATAGATACAGGAGACATCAATCAATGCAGCACTGAGAGGGATGACTGTGTGAAGTTGATTTTTTTACTATATATCTTCTAAGATGACGTAACACGTGTATGCATCCGTGCGAAGGGTGTTTAGAATTGATTAGACATCACTTCCTTACTGTCTGACCTTTTGTGATCATTGACAAGTGAATTGTTCTCCATTTATTCCACTGTTAAGATTATCTGAGACATTCTGATCAAGGATGGTTCCTGCATTTATACTTTGGACCTCGCTTTTCTTGAAACATTACTACCTCATTCCATGAACTTTTGACTCTGCATCATGCTTTCACCTTTTTGCCCTTGTTGGTACCTTTAACTTCTGCATGTAGTAGTTGAACCATACAGAATGCATATGACTAACATGGTAAGAAGACAAATTAGAGTAAAATAAGGAGTTGGAGGGCAAACAATCTCAAAATTGAGGCTGGATCTCCTCCTCACATGATGTATATCTACTCCCGTGGCGGCTTCAAAGTCCTATGATTCACAATGCATATCTTATGATTTGATACGTTTAGAGGTAAAATCATTGCATATCTCTAAACATATCTTAATTTATTTTTTTGAAAAACCTTACGAAAAAAAAACACCTTACAATAGAGATATGATATGACACGTATCTCACAATTCCTTACATTTAGAGGTCAAACTGATACGTATCACCAAACATAGCTTATTGAGACTATTCTTGTACATGATCCATGATGTGATCACGAGTTCTGTTCTTTTAGAACACAGTAGTCTATAGCTGAAAATGTGAATTTTTTTGATATCAAAATTCTTTATTACATGCGATAGATTTTGTATTTATATTTGCTATAAATGTTTTTTCTACTTAGATTCACCCATGTTACCCTATCTTATGATACATGATACGTATCTTGATACAATACACAAAATAGAAAAACCAATACACCTATCCTGGTTTGACAACCTTGCTTCTATACATATACCTTCTCTTAACATGAATTGGCCAATTTTGTACTTTTAAGGGAAATTTTCTTCCAGAGGCTTGGAAGTCTGCAGAATGCTCTCAATTTATATATTTATTTATTTCATGACTGTTGAGATTTCTTGTTTTTGACCTTCCGTGATGCAGTCATTTATATTTCGTGGTGTAGCCACTTTTTGTCCTTTGAACTTTGTAGCTACTCTGTGGTCTCCTGACAAGTTCATCTCTGTATATCTGTGCGTCACTAAAACTGTCTATAAGTTCTATATTCTTCCTGGTATTTGTCTATTTGTAGTATCCTGAGTCATGATGAATGAGCTATAGTTTAAGCCGTAACTAAACTTTCTTCAGCTACATCTATCTGTAATTGCCCCTGTATTTGTCCTTGTACTGAGGCGAGTCGGGCATTATTCTGTGGCTATCACTTTCTCTGTGCCTTGGCTTGCTTTTTCTATGTAATCAGTGCATTTGAAGGCATTTTTATCTGTTACTGAAGTCATAGTGCTTGTGTGTTCAAGCAGTAGTCGTCCTTTGGGCAAGGCATCCATCTTTAGGGATTATACAACATAAAGAAATTGTACCAATGTTTTATGTGTAAGGATGAAATGGCTGGTCAGTAGTGAGGGGAAGAAGATTAAGGTGTGCAACAGTATAGGCTGATAGTATGTTGTAGCATGTGTTATATTGCTTCCAGCTAAAACGAAGGAGTTTTACTTGGTATTCGTTTCCTTTTTATACTTGACAGGAATTCCTTTTGTTCTGTATAGCTCTATATCATTCCTCCCTCTCCCCAGGGAAAACAATAAAATGGAGCAGTCTCTATTACTGAAACTTATCTCCTTTTTTTCATGTGATTTTAACTTCTGTTTCCTAGAATAAATTTCTCAAGGGGTGTCGTTTTAATATTGGAATTAGGACCTGATTTTGGTTCACCCCCATCATTTGTGCGGAAGAAGCTCCTTACAAGTTTAAGTGAGTGCGGTAAAGCCTCAACTATGATTGATAATATCTCCATAGTGAAGCGATATGCTTCTGAGTCATCCCATGCCATTCCAGTTTGCACGGATGAGGAGGCTCTTTTGAAGGCCAGAAAAGAGGTAAAAGTTTGCTAAATATATTTTTCTTCTTCTTAGTTTCGTAAGGATCGGCTGAAAAGGTCACATAAATTGAGTTGGAGTGGCGATGGTGGTGTGTTGGGGGTGGTTATGGACAGGCTATTATACTCTCTCTCCTTTCTTTCTGTAAATTAGGTTGCAAATGACAAAGTACACTTTGTCTGGGCCCACTTCTCAGAACTAAATTCCTACTTCAAGAAACAAGCAGAAGATGTCGAAACTTTAAATGGAAAGCTCGCGGAGATGATATCGTTGCTTACTTGCGACAAGAGCTCTACTAAAAGAAAAGGCATGAAATACAGTGTAACCTCTGAACTAAAGGACATTTTAACTCGCTTAGATGCGAGAATTAGACGCTTACACTCCAGTTTACCGATGAATGCTATGCTTGTTATCTGCACTGGTCATGGGAACACTGCAATTGTTCACAGGTATGTTCTCATTTTTCCGGAAGTGATTATTACTCGGACACTGATTTTACTGCAACTCAGTTGTTTGATTGGAGAAGAAAATGTATGTGGCCAAAAGTTGAGCAACTGCTTACATTAGTAGGACGTATTTTATGAGGAATCTGACCTGTTTGATGCCCTTTTATATTTATCCCGTACAAGTAGCAATGAGTAGTCTCTTGTCCCAATTTTTTGTTGTCTTGTTGGATTATTGATATTTGTATTACACGTATAAGAAGCGATCATGCATTCTTCCCTATCCGCCCTCGTCTTTCTTTTCAGTTACCATAATGCCATAACATAAAAGCTTATTTGGTTCTGCTGCAGAACAATATGAGCATAAATGCAATTGCTAGCTCCCATGATTCGAATACATGTCAATTTTTTTCCATCAATACGCTTTTTGTCTTTTGATTTCCTTTCTCCAATTACTAATGATACACCTATTTTGTCATTTTGCTTAAAGTAAACTAAAGTCATTTTTAGTTTGCATTCTGTTATTACTCCATGAATATCATGTGTAATCTTTATTTCATCTTGCCTTTTTACTTCTCCTTTGTTATGTTCTAAATGCTAATGAATACGAGCTTGCCTTAACATTTATGAGTTTGAGCACACACAAACACATGCCAACACAAAAAAACTTAAGGACTACATACAGTACCACGCTTATCAATGTAAACCTGTATATAGATTTTGTTTTAATTATTTCACGATTGATCACACATTCTCATGATATTTTTTATATTTTTGACAAATAATAAAGATAGCTTTATTAGTAAGACCATATCAGTCGAAAGAAGAATAAGAGATGAAACCCACAATGTAAAACAAATTCATTGTTTGTCTTCGAGAGTCAAATGTTAGTTTAGTCAATTTTCCATTGATAAGGGTCTCCGTGCTATTGTGTTTGGTTTCTATATTTATCAATCAAGTCCCCTGCTTAAGCCTTAACCAGCCTCTTAATATTATTTATCCTTGCATGTAGTTTAGCATGAGTCACTTGAGTGGTTAGGAATTGGTTTCTTTGCAAACTTTGATTGTAAGCACAACTTATAACAAGCTTCACGGCTGATTACAGACATCCAGTGTGCTAACAATTTATATTTGTACGACAAAGAAAAATAATTATTCTCTAATCGTCTTTTGGGTTGTTGAGGTTTCTTTATCCATTCTGCAGTGTGTTTTCATTACTGGAAAAACACATGGAATGGGAGACGGCAAGTCAGCAAGTCACCTTTGACCTACTTGGCTTTTATATGGTTACTCTTATTATGAGCGCTCTCTTGTTCATTTTTCACGTCTTTTGAATTTCGAATGTCCAGTTTGGTTATAATATTTTCATTGTTGTTCCCTTTTTGTTACGCTGGGATGAAGACTGAGGAAAATGCTCACGGAGCAGATGGATACCACTTTGTGCCGCGAGAAACTTGTCAAGATATTGGAAGATCTGCAGGCCCAAGCTGAAGTAGGTTTGTGTTTTGTGGGTATAAAGCATTGAGTTTCCTTAGTTTCTTACAAATTTCTTGTTCTTGTTTCGCATATCTTGCAGTGAGTGCACGAGGTATCCTCACTTATTTATTGCAAATGTAATCCTAACGCCCCTGTTTATTGATATATGGAGTACTAATTTGATTTGAGCAGTTCATAAAGCTGCTACGAGCAAATTTTGCATTTGAAGTTCTTGCTCGTGTTTGAATATTAGTCTCTGTGCTCTTCCTTCATCGTCTTCTTCCGACATCTTTTCTTTTCACGGATAGATAAAGATGTTACTTCGATTTCTAAAAAATACTTGAAAACAGATTGGATAAATAAATTGTATAAAGTTATCAAACTTTCCAAAAGTTTAAGGCTTTAAGTATTAGGAAATGATACCCAATGGAGTTTTCCAATACAAGGCTTTGAGTAGGAGATTACGAGGCTATTTCCTTGGAATTTTGTTTTTCTCTGAATAGAGAGTTGAATAGACTTGTGCTTTTTTTCTCACCAAAGAAAGTTGTAGCTTACGGGGTCGCATTCGGGTTTGAGTCACCCTCCCCCTACCTCTGAGGCTTGGGTTGGTCGCCTTACCGAAAAGAAATTTCTTTATACTTTATATATAGGTAATAATATGTCTACTGTTAAGTCTATTTGTTTGTTATATGAGGAAAAAGAGAGGGAAAAGGTTGAAGTCTTGATAATCGACTTCAGGAGTTGCACATTTAGACACCAGAACTAGTAGGCTTTTGTTTTTTGTTCTGTTTTTTAGAGCACTTGAATAACTGCAGTCAAAATGATTTTTGTTTTCTTTTTTGAACTGGAGTTAAAATGATTGATAATGGTGAAAATATACTGGCATTTTGTCATCTGGTTATGTTAGTCCACATGGGTCAATTTAGTTGGTTACATCGTCAAGCCTAATTTGATCCACCAAACCAAATATCCAGAAAAAATTGACGGTCAGTGGAATCCCAATTCCACTTGATTGAAACTAGATGATGAATGGTAATTTATTCCAATTTTTTTTCTTCATTCTGATAACTGGATGTGGCGCTCGCACGCACTTTGACTAATTCCGGTGTCCTGGAGGTAACAACCATGCATGACCCCAGTGTCCCTAAGAGTTTGCTGTCAAAGGGAATCGATTCTGAAATTTTAGGTGAGAGCAAACCTTGGTCCTAACACTGGAAAATTTTCACATTTTTTTTTTTTTGAACTGGGGAAAATTTCCACTTGACGATTGTATGAATGAATGAGAAAAATTTGCTTCGATCGAGTGCATACGGAAATTCTGTCCATTTTCTCTTCAACATCAAATCAGACAAGATTTTTTTTTTTTTTGGGGGTAAATTAAACCAGACAAGATTATAGCTAGGCAGAGCAAAGCTGTCCTGTACTGTCCGGGAAATGAGCGCCTATATGTCCACCAGTGAGTATACAAACCCAGAATTTTTGACCCAGAAAATACCCAAACACACACACAAGAGTGTGGGTATTAAACCCAGAATTTTTGACCCAGAAAATACCCAAACACACACACAAGAGTGTGGGTAATACCCACACTCTTGTGTGTGTGTTTGGGTATTTTCTGGGTCAAAAATTCTGGGTTTCTATCATTACTCTCTGTCCACTGGATATATATTGAGGAGATTTCGAGTACAAAATGTAAAATGATTGTGCAATTTTTGTGCATAACGTATATCTTACCTTCCGTCCTTTTTTAAATGATCCGCTTGGTAAACGTGTATTTTTGTGAACGTTAAAAAAAGCACTTCCGTAAAATGTTTTTAAATTTTTTTTGCACCAAATTAAAGTACTCAATGAGCACTTTAATTTGGTGCAAAAAAATTAAAAAATTATATAGAGAAATATGTTTTTTAGGGGTTTGAAATTGCACGTATTCCCGTATGGATCACTTAAAAAGGGACGGAGAGAGTATTTTTTTGACATTGGCTGGCCAACGGATATGTAATCCCTCAGGTTGGGTTTTTCAAAAGATAAAATCAGGAGATTTTATCATCTGTTAAACTCATTTGATAAAATGAAGCAATGCTAAAATGAATTCACTGTACAATTGGTAAGGACAAGATATGAATTTACGGATTTGCCCCTAGTCAAAAAAAGAAAGCAACCCTTTAAAAAACTCAATGTTTATTTTTATTATATATGGTGGGTCCCCTTTAAAAAAAGTAAGGGTAAAATAGTAAATGATGCATTGGGTGAGATTAAATCACATTTGGATTTTATCTAATGGGAAAGAGAGTGATTTTATCAAGTGCTTGATTTTATGGAATTTTCCATAAAATTTAACGGAAAACTTGGCCTCAGTCGATGGTCGTCGCATTCAATCTCGGGACATTCTCGCAAGATTTGTTGTTGGATTCGTGCTCATTATTCGCTGGTACCTCGCTCTATGGGATTTGGTTTTTCTTATGAACACCGCGAGAAAGTCCAAAAAACACATCAGTGTACACCAATGTACGCAATATGCAAATGTAATGTTAAATGTTGTTTCACTGGCTGTTGGGTGAGTCGCTATTTGTCAATTTCCAACATAAATGTTTGTGGAAAAATCTTTTAGTCATCATGAAACACCGTCACGTGATGCTCTAAGACTCTTTCTCATCCTATATCCGTGTGGGTTTTACCACAAAGCGTGTGGATCCACACCAACATGTGTCGGGAAGGGATCTTAAAGCACGGCACCGTCACTCGTGTTTCTAGAATTGCACACCCAACATAAGGTTCTATTCCATATCAAGATAACATGAAGCAAAAAGGGTTAAAGGAAAAGAAAATACAATATATATGAAAAGGAAGAATGGCTATTAGACATTTACATTCCCTAAATTCTTCTCAAACCACTTACATTGGCATACAAATTCAAATGAAGTCACAGTAACAAGTTATAATCCAACACAGAAGTATAGCCACTAACACATGAAACACTAGTAAAAAGATCTCTGTTAAATAGCTTCATGTCTCAACACAGCCATTATATCCAAGCTGAAGCAACAACCAAGACTTTATCTTCCCACGCAAAATGAAGCGCACCCATTTCATCTTTCACCTTGAACCTGTCAGAATACTGCTTTATAAGCGTCCGAATCGATTCATTCACATCCGAACTAATCGGACACGATGTAAAACCGGCCATCATCATCCGCGCTCTCCATTTCCCAGAAACTTCATACCTCTCTATCCTTTCCACTCCCTCACACGCAACGATATTCACAATATCACGCGCCAAACACTGCTTTTCCACATTCAACCTCTCCTGGCTATCCCTAGTAAGAGTCGCATCAAGAGAATCAAACACTGCCGCGTAGTAGTTATAAGCTTCGACAAACCTAGGCAAAAAGGGGGCTGTGTTTGTATTCATATCTTGTTCAACAACTGTAACTAGCTTTGGGTTTAAGCTCTTAACCAGTCGCAGAAGCTGGTCCCGTTCGTTTACAGTTGAAACGCTCTCATCGGGCATGTGGTGAAGCTGAAAGGCAAAGTTAACGATGAGTGCTTCTCCAGAGTGGCAGTTTAGTACTTCTGGGGTGACAACAGCAGTTCTTGTTGCCACTGCTTGGAACTCAAATGGCACGCCAAGCGCTTCAGCCAGTTTATCAAGCCTTTGGAAAATTAGGTTTAAACCCCCGACAGAACGCTGTACTGATTCTGGGTCATCAACCCCGGTAATCCTCAAGTGTGGCCGCCGATTCATGGGTTGTTTCGCAATAGTTTGTATCAGTGTTATGTATTGACTCCCTTGATTTACGTCGAAATCAATAATATGAATCCGTTTTTCGTCTTTAGACGCCTCAATAATCGCACCATTTGCTGCCATAAATCCAAACCGAAAACAAGGGCACACCTCAAAAAGGACCTGCATTGCCGATAACTGGTCATTGGAGGGGGGCTCTTTGCATTTTAAAGCTTTGTAAAGGCCTTTTCCTGAGGCAGCCACACGAGCCGTTAGGGCTTCCACCATGTAAGCGGCAATTCTATCAGCGGGCTCCCCTTGGATTGAGACCCTCTGTCGGAGATCATTTATCACCATCGATGCTTCCACAATGTTTCCCTCCGATATCATCACCGCGCAATCGAACAGCAGCTGCTTGTGGGTCCTAGGAGAGTTTATCGGGGATACCTCTTTCGTGCTGCTGATTGTGCTGAGAACAGAATCCGAGGACGTTGACTCCTTCGGCGAGTCATGTAGCAGCGGATTACAGATTGAGTGGTGGGCCCATTCACGGTCGATCTCCATGCTTTGATCTTCATCTTCATCATCGTTGTTGTTATCGTCGAGAAGTGCTCTCTCCAGTTCTCGAAGCTTTAATCTCATCTTATCCTCATCGTAGTCTATCGCATCGGGACTTTGACTTTCCAAATATTCAGACTCAAAACGGTTATATGGAAATGGGTTTTGTTCAATCATGGAAGTACTTCGGATACGAGGGTGAAAACGGTCTACTGAATCGCTTGAGAGAGCTTCTTCTGTTGGGGAGTCGAGGAAGTACTTCGGATCAGAACTCTCACTGCTGTATGATTCAGAGTTGAATATTGGAGTGGAAATGCCCGATCTTTCATTGCTTCCATTTAGAGTGTAGAGCTTGGGATTTCCATATGATCTGGGATATCTATCTTGGGGTCTAATTAAAGCCATTGTCACTTCTAAATCAATCAATGTTCCAGGAAGGTTGAAAGTTATCAAACAATATGAGGGCAGTGACACCAAAAGGCATTAACTGGAAACTAAACGTCGTTGGGATTTCCGTTGCAGACACAAAAGCCAAGTAATTGAAAGGAACTCGCCGCTAGAATACTTTGATGCCTGCATTCAGACAACAGAAAACATATAGCTAAAATAACACTTAAGAAGTCCACAACAGTCTAAAATGATGCATTTCTTGCGAACACAAATAAAGAAAGTAGAAATTCATAAATGTTACAAACAAAGCACGATACCATCATACCACATGTTGAAAGATTGATCCAGACACAGAGAACTACTAAAGTTAGGAAATGATCCATCTGGGCTAACGAATTACTGTCAAATACATCCCTTAAACACTTTTACAACTATATCACTTCAAGTCTTCACCAACTTCATTTGCAATGGGCACGAAAACGTATCTGTTTTCATCAACATTTTTTTCTTTCTTTTGTTCACCAGTTTTCATCCAGTTAAACTATGGTGTACATCCTTTCACATGAGGCTTCTACTTTCCCACAGCTGTAGCATTTTGCTTCTGTTTTAATGGCCAAACGCTACAACAGCAACAACAACATAACCCATCTAGTCGCCAATCATTGGGGGTATAGGCGGGGGATGATTGGAGACAGACCTAACCTTTGGCAATATGCACAAAGTGGCTGCTCTCAGAGTACCACTGAAACAGAGGCCCCCCTAAATTTCCAAGAACCAAGGAGCTACAGGGACGTTTTGTTGCAAAACCATACCCTCAAATCAAAGCCAAAAGGCATTAGGGAGGGCATGCCTAGAGAACCCAATTAACTTCTGTGCTCATTACCAATTTACCATGCTTCTTTAATGGCCAAACGCTGTTAAAAGTAATTCTCCTAGTTTGAATGCTAAACTGAAATCCTCCTTAAGCAAGCATTTTATTTTGGAAAGAGAAATGAATTGAATCTTAAGCTCCATAATTTTTTTTCACGCAACTCTATTCACAACATGCCCTGTGCATTAAGCCTATTTTGAATAATGGAAATTTGCTCAAAGAAAATGTAGATTGATCTAAAAAGGAGAATTATGTTACAGTTTACATAGACACAAAAGATTGATATGTGAATAAGCAATTAAGCACTCCAACACAATCTGTATGTCAAAAATTTATTTTGATAATTGTTGCTCATCAGTTGGATGCTAAGAAATTCCAGTGCTTTTGAGATTAATCAACGTTTTACTTTGATTTGCGATTTTTTAGTTTTTCAACAAGAAAGCACAGGCACCTTGGACTTAATAAGTTATTCACATATGATGTGGATTTTCCGTTAGGCAATCATGGGAAATTGTATCTTCTACAAGCGTTTTGGAATTCAATCAATGCGTTGCTTTGATTGGTGATTTTTGTGCTCTTCAACAAGAAACCACTGGCACCCGGCGCCTTTCTCTGCTACTTAACATACTATTCATTACTAATATAACTTCAATTAAATACTCATGGGAAATTGGATTTTACATACCAAAGGGAAGACAAAATATTCAAAGATATTGCCCGCTTATATGTTTCTCTTGCTGTTTTATGTGATTCCAAGTACTGCGGATGGATTAAATGACTCATTGAACAAAAATTGCATACTAGTTTTTATTTCTATTTAACCATGTATCAATGATTCAATAGCAATGAAAAGATTTAAATGGAGAAAGGGGGCGAACTAGAAGTGAGAGATTGCCGAACAAGAACCTTCCAAACACTGATCAACAAGGACATCCAAACGACGAACATTCAATTATAAAAAAAGCCTGACAAAAAAAGATGTCTTACGAAGCACTTATATTCCAATGAATCAAACTAGGAAACAATAACACAACTTCCATATGAGCAAGAGATAATTTACCTACCATGCCTTGACATCAACAATCAATTTCGCTAAAACAATCCAAGAACAACAACATGAGCAAATTGAGAAATACAACATAGCAAAAAGGGAGCTTTTACAGAATTTAAAGTTTTAATACATAACAGCATCAAGCCAGAAGAATCTAAAACAGTTAATCATGGCCAACCACTGCAGATTTAGATAATGATTGGAAAACACATCTTAAGAACTGAAAACTAAACAACATAAGAGACAAGAAAAAGCTAAGATTTATGTCCAAACCTCAGGGAAGACGAAGATATCTGATCAAAACCAGCAATTCAACAGATACCCAGATTGAGATGAACCTCACAATTAGCTTTGATATTGAAGGGCTGTAAAAACCCTAATGTTCTGACTCAAATCACCTCTCTACCTGTTCTTCAAAAAGAATAGCAGATTTATGAGTTTAGTTTGGTCCAAAAGCAACAAGCACAAAAAACAACAAATTAAAGAAGTCCACAGAGGAACAAACTTTAGACACAGAATTAAAAACCAAGAAAAAAGGGGTGAAAAAATACCTAAGAAATCTATCAAAGTACATAAATATAACTGCTACCCAATCAAAAATATGAACGGATCAAAATTCAAAGACCCAGTTGCAAAAGGAAGACCAAAAGGCATAAAATCCTATCTATGTTTCTGGAATCTAAGGAAAATGGCCAAAAATTTCATTTTGCACAGAAACTTCAGAGCCTTTATTTTCATCTCTTACCTTGTTGTCCTCACCAACTTCTCTTGACTGGGGTTGTTTGACAGTTCACCCCGTGTCAAAAGCACATAGTGGGTATTGGGTCCACACGTTCACGAAACCATCCTGACCGTTCAAAACCTGTGGCTACTCGGATTTGGGTCGGTGTTGATAAATGTAGCGTAGAAGAATTCAGGAGAGTATTAGTATTACTGTAGCTGCATAAATCAAGATATTTTTCTTCTTTTATACTAGTAGTAACTCTGTACGAATCTTTGTGAGAAAACAATTAATTTGTTGAGCGGCATTCGTTGACTTTTTGGAGGGGATTTGATCCAGTAAAATGTCTGATGGTGAATTTGAAAAATAATTCCAAGTGATAACGAAAGATAATGGAGTACTAAATAGATGGAAAAATGATTTTTTTATTCTAAAAAATAAAACCCATTAATATTAATTAAATTAACAAAACACAGACTTTTTAGAGACCTCATTTTAAGGACCAGATAATTATTTTTGAGACGTATGTATAGTTGCTTCTTCTTTCAGATAGATATGGTGATATGCAATTATTATGGTTTTTTTTTTTGGGTAATGTGAGCTGAATTGTTTATCTAGTAAGAATTGTCCAGTAGATTATCTCAATGAAACAAAATGAACCCATTTAAAAGTCACATCACGAAATTATATTTATTTTGAGAAAATTGATGGCAAATTTATTTTATAAAATAACAATGGTCCAATTAAATAATTGATCCTTACAATAGAAATAGTTTGAGTCACATTGAAAGCGGCCCACTAAGATTTGGTTCCATATTCAATCATGTTCTCGTCGATAATCTTTTTAGACAATCAACTCTGCTTCTAACAAATATCAGGTTTCTCCACCACGACCCAATTCTAAAAAATCAAAGGTTCATTCATTTTTATGCACACTGTGGATGAAAAATAGTATAACATTTTAACACTGCATTTCTTTTACAACTCAAGACTAAAAGGAATGGAGATATGAAGATATACAATGGCTATACCTTAGAGAGTATAGAGTATGAATATAGGAGTAATCGATTTTTACTTGTGATACCTAAACCAAAAGAAATGCTATTTGGGTCCAGTTTCCTACTTGATTTTATCAAAATTTGATAAAATCTATACTTGATTTTATTAAGTGAGGAAGAAAGTTTGATAAAATCTCAGATTTTTTATCGATTTTATCAAGTGGAAAACTGGGTTGAAACAAATAATTTAGGGATGGAGTTAGGACAAAGATATATAAAGTATAAACCCATCCCCCAGCACAATTCCTATTTTTTTCATTTCATCCATACCCAAGCTTGAAAAGAGGGAAATGCTACAACACACTCCCATTTGGGTGTATGATGCACCCTTCAATTACCTTTTATGAATAAAAAATTACAATTATTTTTGTATAAAAGTTACTAGACGCATAAAAATGTTATGACTCATAGAGAAAATCTTATGAATTATTCATATTCCTGAAAAGCTACGAGACACCAAAAAAAATTACGATTTATCATGAGGTAACACAATATAAATTATACAATAGGTACATATGATACACATATTTAATTGGTGCGTATGGCACACACCACTCGCAAAACATATGAATACTTACGCACGTTCACTCACATAGTCCCTAGCCCTTCATACACCGCACACCACACTTCACACTTGATTGTTTGTGTATTTTCGTGTGGTTTTTAGATTTTATTGTTAGATTACTATTCGTAGGCAACAAATTCCTAAATCAGTTGTACATAGGACACGTGTACGGTAGAAGATGAGTGTGGTCTGTATATTTGTTGTACAAATGTTAGAATACGTGAAAAGTATTCCTGAAAGTATCCAGAAAAAAGGGAATAATGACTCATATTAACGAAAATTTTTTGGGTACCGAATGTATTAGACGGTGCAGATCGAAACCCTCTCTCTCTCTCACTCCCCCCTTTTTCTCTCATGTTTCTCTCTCTATAATCCGGACCATCCAAAATTGAAATAAATTATCCAGATTATGCGCTCAGGTACCACGTGGTACCGCTCGGCACTGAAAACCGCTCCATCCCCTCATTTCAGTTGTAGTTGGTGACGTAGGAGTTACATCATTATCGCTGCTATCTTTGCCGCATTAAAATCATGACACTTTATTATAAAGTCAAAGGTTAGCATGTCTTCCACTTACCAGATCAATGGCCTTAAAAAATCAACTTTTTAATTTTCTATAATGACACTTTGGAAAACGTTATTTTAAAAAAAGACTAATTTCGACGTGTAAATTATGTGTAATCGATTAGTCAAAGGCGCGTTATTTAATCAGAGGACAGAAATGCCCTGAGACTTTAAGGAGTGGATTTGGATCCAATTCAAGAAGAAGAAGAAGAAGAAGAAGATGTGTATGTAAAGAGAGGAAGAAACAGTAAAACAAAATTGATATAGTATTTTTCATTTTTGTGGTGATTTCAAAAAGAGTGATATATTTAAATGAAGTTACTCTACACTTATTACATTATTTTCTAGTTTATGCGAGAATTTTTCAATCTAAATGAAGAAAGATTTGTCGTTGGTCGCTGACGAAGTGAGCATCTTGGGTTTCAATACTTAAAATATGCAAAAGCCATCACTAACGAATCTATTTCTTTTTACGCGTTTGTCTTTTCTTCTTTGAAGTTGTCTCTGCTGGTTGAGAGATCAAAACTTTTATTTGACTTTCGTACTCATCCGTGATACAAGAATTTACGTAAGATAGTCTCTATTTTAATAAGTAGGAGAATAAAAAAGATCACCCATAGCAAAAACAACAAAAACGAAACAAAGGGGCAATCCAGTCATTTGGTAAAGTTAGTTGACTGCTTGGTTAAAAACAACAACTATAAATGTTTGATTTTTAGTAAAGAATTAAGCATTAATGTGACAAAAATTCCTTTCACACTGATAGAAAATGACAATTATGCCCTTGTCAGATGTCAAATGGATCTTTTATGGTATCAACAACATGATAAGGACCATTAGAATTCTTTTTTTATTTTTTTGCCATTCGATATATATCAGTGAAAGTTAGCAGGAGAGTTAGTCCCGGGGGTCTAGAAGCTATCCACAACCCTAAATTCCAAACGCCTCTACCGATGCTCGAATACTGGTCTCGTTCGTGGGAGAACTAAAAAATAACTGTTAGGCTACATGCCCTTGGTTAAGACCATTGGAATTCAGGGGACACGAAAAAATATAACCAGATCAATATTTACCTAGGAAAGTTCTACAATAATTCTGTGTAGTCATCCATACGTACTTTTCCATGGTCTATCTTATCCCAACAACGAATACGATTTATTGAGGTTAACTAATTATTCAAGGAGTTGACCAATAGGTTCAAGTGGTACATTTGTAGAAAAAAAAAAATATAGACCTCGTTTGGCACCAATTTTTTCATCATGGTTGACGTCTATCTTGCTCTTATTTTTACTTTAGTCCCATAATAAGATATTATAGTCTAAAAGCCCACATCGATACCACAGAAAATAGTTAAAAATGCCAATAAGGCCAAAAAACTATCACATGAACGGCTAGTTCAGAACAAAGCCATATGTCATTGTGTACGTATATTGTTGCACCCATCTTGTCACACTACTGAAATTTGAAAAATTAAAGAGATAAGGTTACATCTGAAGGGTGCATTGATATATGCCGAATGTGACGGTATTTGCCTATACCAATTTGGTTCAACAAAACTCAATTGATGGCGTTTAGTAGATCAAATGTAATCTATTAGGTCAAGTTTGTCATTTGATTTTAGCAAATGAGGAGACAACTTGCTAAAATCAACCTTTCATTTGCTAAAATGGGTTGATTTTAGCAAGTGGTCTCCTCATTTGCTAAAATCAACCACTTGATTTTATGAAATTCCCATAAAATCAAATGAAAAACTTGGCCGTCAGAGTTTTGGTCTAATTTCCTTGTACGGCCATGATTGAGGCCAGTCAAAGCTGCATGCATGCTTTGCCCACTTTTTTCCTCACAAAACTGGGGCGACCACGGAGATCATGATAGTCACATATATTCCACTTTGTTGCAATTTTGTAAGCTGGTATTGGAATTTACAAAAAAAAAAAAAAAGAAAAAAATTGAAAGATCAGCCTAAGAAGAAATCCCATTGTATGGAATAAAAAGATATGGTAAGATCTTTAGGAGAGCAAATGTACATTGAAGGGGAGATCAAAGCAAGAAAGAACATCCCAACTAGAGATCCGCATCCTCTCCATTACATGATGTTAATGTAGTATTACATAAAGAGTCAGATGAACAGTTTGGATGGTAAAACTCAAACTCGAGACAAAACCCAAAAAACAAATGTGTTTTCCCTGAAATTCATTTTTGTCTTTCTAATTTTTTTCAACTTTTTATTTGTGAATTAAACTTTTTTACGTACTTTTCTGATTTTCTTGATAGGAGAAAAGTATAATTTTAAAAACTAAACCAAAAATAATAAAACAAAACTAGGTGAGCCCAAGCACACGAAGACGAAAATTGTTCTGAAAGGGAATTTTTTGAGGCATTTGTTTATCTTTTCCCAACCTTTTTCAAGTTATGTCCATTTATTTTTGGTTTCCTCATCGAGAAGAATCACCAAAGTCAAAATTTTTGAATCAAAACTAAAAGACTTCACTAACCCCGAAAATAAGTATTTTTAAAACTACTCACTTTATCCTAAACTCCATCGAAATTTTCATGTTTTGTAAAACATTATTTCAAACCATCTTTTGCAAGTGGTGGCTAGCTCATGCGGCAGAGCTCTTGGATGCCCCACACTGTATTCCGGGATCGAGGCCCATTCCCCCCTCCCTCATGTAATAGATTAGGAATGACGAATGACAAAAAAAAAAAAAAAAAACCCCTCTTTCAACTAACTCTGCACGTTGGAATTCAAACCATTAAAGATCTCTAATTCCCTAATATGAACCTTTCATTTATGTCACAGGGGGGATCTTGTTAAAGTGGAATGGGCCTCTCCATTTCCTTCTTGAAAGGATTCACCCTAGCTGGGGTCATGTGCCCTTGGATTTTTGAATGGTATACTTGTGCCATGCCGATCAAAAAAAAAAAAGGGTATACTTGTGCCTAGGGCTGTAAATGAACTGAGCCGTTCATGAACTATTCGAGACTTGGTTTGGTAAGAGCTCATTCGAGTTCGATTCGTCTATTAAACGAACTGAACTTGAACCTCAATATTAGGCTCGTTCCATAAATGAGCCGAACGTGAACCTAAGTGGATTCGGCTCGGTTAGACTCGCGAACCTGGGGTCAAAATATAATTAATAATACTTTAGGGGTCTACCTGTAAATATTTTATAGTTTGAGGGATTTAGCTCTCAATAGTTTTTCTCGTGTTGTTTTTTTTTTCGATTTCTTGATTATTGTGTAGATCTGTTTGTTTTCTTTTGATTTCTTGATTAT
>JAXBDA010000121.1:0-118797 GCA_036023075.1 Gaultheria prostrata | reverse complement strand
GCGCCTATCACACCTCAAATCCCTGCAATTTAAGCACAAACACACAATCCAACCACGTGCACGAATTAAATGGAAAATGAGGATTAACCGCACGTCTAACGCGTTCATTCTCTCCTACTTAGGCGCTCAAATGCATGGATTTCACGCGCCTATCGCTCATCCATTTGTCGCCAATTTCATATTTCAACCGATCCTTCACAACAGTCATGCCTGAAAATTCCCTCGCAGGAATTGCAACTGGCAAGATTAGTGCTAGATTCAAAAGGAGGTAAACCAATGGATATACCTTACCTCGTCCAGTCTCCACCATTTCTTTACCCAGATCACTTATTGTATTCAGCCTTGAGAATTCATGATTAGAGCGCACATCAAGAATGTAAGCATCAAGCTGATCACCAAGTACCATAAGTTCCGCTGGAGAAAATTCCTTCGGATAAAATTCAGCAAGGTGAATCAATTTATTCTTGTCAAACATAGAGAAGGAGTTGGATGGATTCAAACATGCAACACAAAGAAGCAACTCAATGCTCGAGTCAGTGAAACGCACAATGAGTTCTTGAATTTGCAAATCTATGGTAGCATAGAATACCTCGACCTGGTAGTAATGTAAGTTCTTCATGTCCTGAAATTCACGTTTTCTCCACCCTTTAGCAGGAAACATATCATCCATATTGGGAACTTTAATTTCATTTTTTATGCAAAATGAGGTAACATCATCAAGTAAGGAGGTCCACCCACTCTCCCTAATCACATGAAGTCGTCCTTTGGACACTTGAACTAAGTCCATCGCGTTCACAATCTGTTCATCCCTCGTTTCTAAGGCCAGCGACAGCTCATTTGTGGTTCCCAATATTGTTTTCATCAGATGGAGACAAAAAACGAAGTCAAACGTTAGCATCGAATCCAACAAGTTATCTGCTTCTACTTGGTCTTCCATTCGTGACCCATCCTCAAAAATCAGTTCAAGCTCATCAATCACCACCGCAAACATACCAATCAAGTTAACCAAAGCACTATACTGTGAGCCACAACAAGAGTATTCAGTTTCGGTTTCTGGATTTGAGCCTTGCACACTTGCAATATTAAGTGCCTCAACAAGTTTTGCACCTTGTTTCTCCCTAAGAAAATCTTGATGTTTGCATGATGCTCCAACAATCTTTCCAACCGTAAAGAAAGATCGGAAGAATAAACCAATCTGAAGATGATGCCATGCCAAATCAACAAGAGTTGATTGCAGCTTATAAGCAAAAGAGTGAACATAATGTGCGCACGGATTATCGTTCAGTAAAAGCGTTTTGAGACCATTTAATTTGGATTTCACATTATCAGCAACACCATAACCTTGCCCCAGCAATTTATCTATACGCAGCCCAAGCCTACAGCACAAACCTTCCACCGTCGTCTTATACGAGAGAGCACCAACACTTGTAACGTGTTCAATACCCAAAAAGCGTTCAACCACCTGCCCCCTTTTGTCCACATAACGTACCGCAACTACCATTTGAGCCTCTTCTTCCCTGTCAAAGGTTTGATCAATCAAAAGAGAAAAGGGTGCATCACCAAGATCTCTGATAATCTCATTGGTGGTTTCAAATGCAGCAACACTTATAATATCCTTCCGAAGATCAGCAACTGCCAACTCAAGTTTCTGAGGATCATCGTACAATGCAAGTACCGCCGTGATATCTTCATTGTAGCCAGCAAGAAACTTCAACAGCTCAAGAAATAATCCTTCGTTGCTTACCTCAAAATCAAATAAATTCTCGTTGGGGTCATGGAATACTAATCCATTCTGTAGATGGAACCGAGCGTCAGAAATTGACGCTTTCAAGAAGGTATGTAGTTCATTTCGAGCATGGTCTGAATCCACCGGAAGATCTGCCAAGTTGATTTCTGCGCGACTTTGTTTGGAGGAAGAAGAACTATCATTGCCTTTCTGAGGAGCTGACATTTCTAGCTTTAATGCTTTTCTCGTGAAGTATCTCTACAATTCCTTCTGTGTTCAAAAAAAAATGAACTGTTCATTTATTTTTGTAATGCAAAAAGATTGTTGCAGGAAAACATATTTATGAACAAAAATATTGGTCAGACTTTCCGTAATTCTTAGAATAATAATTAATAACTACCCTTCTGCTATTCAAGTAGCATTTTCTTGGTCACACTTCCTAAATCATAAGAGCAATCATCTTCAATATTTTGTTCAAATAGGAAGTTCAATCATACACCCAGAGACTGTTATGCCATAAGTGAGACACCATCTAGTCATAAAGCATTTTATTCAAAGAACCTCTACCCGTAACTATTCCTATTTCTAGAGAAAATTATGTTCTTTTAACGTAACAGTATTTCGAAAATCTTTTGAATCTTACCAAACCATAACTAAAGCTCCCAGGTCAACAAAACTGTATGAATAGAAAATCAACACATTTAATTATAAACCAAACAGCACATTATGCCCTGAATCAATTAAATAGGCTGCATGATCATTTTTTTCTCCATTGAGCTCTGTCAAGGGCATCGTGTTCCGTGACGTCCAAAACCTTAAATCTTTTGCCACTAAACCTTCAATTTCGGTCTACCCATCCTTTCAGGGCTACCCTCTAATGTAACCTTATAACTCAATGAACTCATGGTAACTACCGCACGATCAACCTACCATGTACATGCTGAACGTCCATCTCAATTTATTTTCTCCTCTACCAGTGGCAACCTTACCAGTACGCGAAGATTTCTGTTTCTAATCCGATTTTACAAATCGTCTCTAACTCTTTATTGCAAAGTCTTATCATACATTCATCTCAAAAAATTGCAAAGTAAATCCAGATTACACATCTTGAAAACCCTAAAGGGCAAAAACAGAATATATAAACTGACAATTACCATTATTTTCAACGGCCTCTCGCGTGGATTTCCAAGAACTGGAAAACTTCCTGAGGAGAAATCCAATCTTCCATTTGCGAGGGAAAGTCTCTGAGAGAGAGAGAGAGAGAGAGAGAGAGAGAGAGAGAAAGAGGAATCGACTAACGTCTTGTGAAACCTAATCCATTTTGGAGGGAAAATGGGAGAGAAGGTTAGGTCAGAGCATTGATTTACTTACGATCATTGGGCTGGGCCCATGAGTCAGGTATCAATTGAAGCTCGGTTTGGGCTCGTGTTATATCAAGTTTCGGATTTTAACCCAATCAGTAGAGTCCATGGAACCAGCCCATTAACTAAGGGGATCAGGGGTTGAATTCTTGCGATAAGCAAATATTGATTATTTATCTTAACGTGATTTTAAACTTATGTTTAGCATGTAATTCATATACTTATATTTTTTACACTTGTATTTAAGAATCCATGTATTTTTCTTATACACGGTGTTGAAAACGACATTGATTTCTGTGTATTTAGCAATAAGATAAATAATTCAACGATGAAATTAAAGTATGTGCTAGATTATTGTCTTCGTATTTTAATTGTCCTCTTTTGAATTTTTTTAATGTTTTAATACATAATATTTCAAGTATTCCTTTTCGTCTTGATGAAAGGAGTCAAAAAAATTTACAACTTCAACTTTAGTTCGTTTTAATACTTCCAAATTCCTCTCATAAATATTATGATTGATCCTAAATTTTTTAATGAAAATCTAAACAAGAAATTACAAAAAGTAAATCATAGTACTAAAGAAAATACTAGACGAATAAGTTAGGAAGGACAAGGCCTAACTGTGGAAAGGTACATATGTGTACATATTGACATACAGCACTTCTACATGTACCCAGAATTTGAAAATTAATTGCCCAAATTCACTTGGAGTAAATCTGGGGCCATTGATTTACAAATTTTGGATACCCTTTCTAGGTACCTAGACTTTCTATTATATGTGTCTAAGTGCATGATTACTCAAAATGAATTATGATACACCAAAAAAGAGCACAATTTGTTTTATAATTAATGTGCCCAAATTAGTTTGCACGTAGCTCGATTAATATTATTTGTTAAGGCTCAATCCCACCATGCACTAGCAAAGCTCCAATATTTAAAGATAGTGTAATCGTTAGTACACTTAAAATGCACATTCATTTGTAATTAATTCATAAGACACCAACAGATAAAGCAGCCGAACAACCAGAGCAATCGTTAGAACGCTTAATCAAGTCAATCAACCTCGAGTATTTTGAACGTTTTAGATATTTTATGTTGGACAAGTTTTTTTTTTTAGTCAAAAGAGAGAATTTCCATAGGAACAATGCTATATGTACCGACGGCGCTGGCGACCCCCGTGTGGGTTTCAAACGGAAACTCCGAGCCGTTCATCGTGCTCAGAATCAAAATCCGAGTGGACCATCGTGGGAATCGAGGTCATCGGACGGTTGTAAGTGCTCGATCCAAAATCACCCCATGTCATGCAAACACTTTTGCACAAAATGGGGTGTTTTTGGATCGAACACTTACAGCCGTCCGATGGCCTCGATTCCCACGAGTATCCACTCGGATTTTGATTCTGAGCACGATGAACAACTCGGATTGGCCATTTGCGACCCACATGGGGGGTCTCCGGCGCCATCGGTACGTGGTCTGTCCCCGTTTTGTCGGTACCCATATATTTACCGTTTCCACAGATGAACCAGCAAATTAAAAAAAAAAAACCAGCAAATAAGGGTACAACAAAGTACTATCAAAGAATCAAAATAAAGACCAACAGCAACAGATAAAAACAAAAAAAGTCAGGACGAGTTGGCTTGTAACTTTTCGAGCATGATTTAAAATTTGAAACTATAAAAAACTAGTTTTATAGTATAAAATAATTTGACCTTAAAGAATATTTACGGATTAGAAACCAGCTCAAGCTGCTGCTTCTTCTTCTCCTTCTTATGATCTAACAAGTTTTTTTTGTTTTTTTGTTATCATTCGTTATTCCTAATCTATTATATGGAGAGAGAGAAAATGAGATTCGATCTCGGGATGCAGTGTGGAGCATCTAAGAACTTTACCGCATGAGCTAGCCACCACTTGCTGTCTTGCTGATCTAACAAGTTTGATTGGCTTGATTCTTTTAGAGCATCTGCATTTGGTGCTCTCTAAAATTGTTTATATGAAAAGAAGTGTTAAAAGTGATACCCAAAAATTATGTGTTAGATGGTTATTAGGTAGTGAATGAAAAAGTGGTCCATTTGACAATTTTAGGGGGTTTTTGAGTGTTTACTAGAGTTTAAAAAAGAATTAAAGTGGGACTTCTCTAAATGTGTTATTCTTCTCTCTTCTCTTCTCTCTCTCTCCCTCTCTCTCTCTCTCATGTTTTTCCTAACACAACCTGCCGTTCTTCTCTTCTCTCTCCCTCTCTCTCTCTCTTGGTTACTTGGGTTGGGTCCCAACGGAGGGGTGTTGTGGTACAAGCCACGGGTAGAGATGGGTTAACTTCTGACACAAACATGGAAGAGAAAAATTGGTCCTAACAATGTCAAATGGAGCAAAAAAAATTACATTTTCTTGTTAACTCATTAACTTATGACACTAAAGTGGTCTAACAATATCAAATGTGGATGCTCTTACATGCTCCTCACTCTCTTTCTCTCTTTTACATTGCGTAATCATTTGTACTCGTATTTTTGCCCTTTGATTTCTTATATAAACACTTTTTTAAGAAGGGATGTTGCACCCGTTAGGGTATAAAAAGATACACTTGTGAGTCTCATTTGTACTATAAAGTATATTTTTGAAGTACACTTTTAAGTGTACTTTAAAGTACAAGTGAGACCCAATAAATGTATATTTTTGTACGCTTAACGGGCACAATTATGCACCCATTAACAAGACTCTTTTAAGAACGTAACATCAAAAAGGGAAGTAAAAGAGTGGACCACACGTGACTGTGACACAAGGACATCCACTATCTGTAAAATGCTAAAGAAAGTACTCGTATGTTATCTGATGGCAACCAATGTTAAGACATGGACGGAATTGTACAAATTAAGAAGTAAACGTGTCCGAATCCATCTTATGCCTGATTGCGTGTGGACAAAATCTTGAATTTGTGCACTTTGTATCCATATCATTTTTTTTTTTTTTTTGTATAGACTAGCAAAATCTTACAAACTCCTTTTTGATAAGATCCGCGTTATGTCTGCCTATTTATGGTCCTTTCTAGTTCCATTTTATATTTTGAATAATTTTAATTGTTCGAATTATTAAAATTTGTTGAGAATGAAGATCATTAATCATGACAAAATTTGTTGACCAAATATCAACAATACTTAAGATATGGTTATAAATTTGTCTCATGTGAAATTGATTGATCTATTGTAACTAAGATTGTTTTTTGGTAAAACAATCTAAGCCTTCCAATTGAGAAAGAGAGTCTCAACCCTCAAATTTGCCATGGAAGACTGTGTAGAAACTAGAAAGCATTTTATAAAACCGTTGTGTGATAGAGTATAGATTAACTAACAGATGCATGTTCGTAAAGCTACGTTAGAATGTAATATAGTCTTAACTTAAACTATCCACTCTACTTGCAGAGAGAAAATAATTCACAAATAGTGTCAGACTGTCATTTACTATTTCGATACATTTTTCCTTCTGATAGCATATCCGCTCCTTACTCTCTTTTTTACTCAAACTCAAATTTGAGTAAAACTCCTCAAAAATCAACTCTATTCATTTTCTCAAACCTATATCAAATTGAGTTTTACTCAAATCAAGGGATCAAACTTTCAAGGCTATTTCTCACCTCCCAAATTTACAGCAATGTCATTAACGAAACTTTTACTCAAATTTGTGCTAATGCGTGTGCCAATTAAAGTGTTTGATATCAAATTAATTAAGCTTTTACTCAAGTTTTAGTAAAAAGTTGCGTAAGGGTTGGAGATGCTCTAAGTGATTCTATTTAAACCCTTAACTATTTGTTTTCAGCCCAAATTTCTCTTTCCATTAATTTGAACAAATTAATCGATCTTAACCTAAAACACGCTCACCCATCAGCCATGTTCATGGTTTGCCGGGGAATGCAAATCTGAACACGTCGAGGTATGCCTTGGACGAGGCTCTCGTAATTCAATTCTAATTAAAACTTAAGGGTTATTCACCTAGACACCCCCTAAACTATTTCGGTTTGACCGAGACACCCCCTAAACTAATTTTCTTGCGATGACACCCCCTAAACTTCCAAAAAATTTAACCCAAGACCCCTTCCTTAGCCTTCCATCTCCAAAACTCAAGGTTTATGGTCATGTTTTGATAATCCAAACCGTTCAAGTTGTTTAAAACATGTTTTTAAGGGTACCCGTGAGAAATCGGAAAAAAAAATGATTGGTAAGTGCTTGATCCAAACAAATATGTATTTATGAAAAATTCTTTAGATCAAGCACTTCCCGGTCATTTTTTTAGCTAATTTCTTGCGGGTACCCTTAAAAACATGTTTTAAACAACTTGAACGGTTTGGATTATCAAAACATGACCATGAACCTTGAGTTTTGGAGACAGAAGGCTAAGGAAGGGGTCTTGGGGTAAATTTTTTGAAAGTTTAGGGGGTGTCGTCGCAGGAAAATTAGTTTAGGGGGTGTCTCGGTCAAACCGAAATAGTTTAGGGGGTGTCTAGGTAAATAACCCAAAACTTAATTCAAAGCACTTAATTTTAAGTTCTTACTGTTATAAGTTTGATTTATAATTATTTTTTCACATCATATTTTTCACTGTTAGTTTATGGTTGCACTAAAGCAATTAATTTCATGAAAAATTGTGGTTGGTTAGTGTGATATGATGTGGGATATACAATCAGAAAGAAAATGTTGAAGACAAAATTTGGTTTAGGATGAAGATGATGGGCGTTTGAGAGTGGATTAAATTTTCTAAGTGGGTGTAAAAAATTGGAATAAAAAAGAACTTTTATGGGTTCAAGTATAATCACCATACTATGGGATGATCTCATTTCGGTAAAAAAAAAAAAGAGAGAGTATAATCACCATACTTATTATCACAAAAGACGACATTTAAATAAGCATCCATAGCCTAAAAAATGTGGAGAGAGATAGGGAAGATTTATTAAGATAATATTCTCTATTAAAATAGGGGAAGTTAATTAGACATCTTATATAAATAATATCATTATGATACCATCCCGACATTCAAATAAACCCCAAAATACCCTTTCTCTCTCCTGATTTCCCTAATATTTCTCTCTTGATTTTCCTAATATTTCTCTCCTAATTATCTTAATATTTCTCTCTCTCTCTCTCTCTCTCTCTCTCTCTCTCCTATATTGAAAAATCTCTCCCAAATCTTAAAAAAATTCTCTCTTTCCTAATTTTATAATTCTATCCCCCCTTAATCTTTTCACACCTAAAATCTCAAAATAAAATTGAAAATAAATAATCATGACATTTTAACCTAAAAACACAATACATTTTTGAACCATACAAGTGTAAATAAATGAACTAAGAATAAAAGTCAGATTGCATATAAAATAAAATAAAAACCATAACCACATGGTAGATAAATGCACCACAAAAAAAATTATTAAAAAAATCATGAAAAATGTGGTAGATTAATGCAGCATAAAACCATACCCGCCAAAACCATGAAAAATATGTTAATCAAATTAACCATGACTAATACTGTGTGAATGCACCACAAAAAAAAAAATCATTAAAAAAAACCATGAAACATATGGTAGATTAATGCATCACAAAATCACACCCAACCAAAACCATGAAAAACAAGGTAATCAAATCCTCCACGACTAATACTATGTGAAAAATCATAAGTAACGAATACACGATGAAACCTGGAATCAATTTTATACACTAATACACTATATTCAATGTATGAATCAGCTAACAATCCAACAATATAAACATTGTACACCTTTTTTTTATTATCCGAACAACGGCTATGGAGATTGGCGGTGATGAATGGCTATGGAGATCGGCGGCGATGAACGACTGTGGAGATCGTGCAGATCGACCGTAAAAAAACCATAAAAAAACACCCAATCTACCGTTAAAGTGGGTGACGATCTTGATCCCGAGAGAGAGTCGAATAGCGGCTTTCGTGGCAGCCGGTGACGGTCGGAGTGGGCTGCCTCGTTGAACGTGGATGATGGGGTTGATGGCGACGGTCGGCGCTCGTCGGAGGCTGCCGGATCGCCAGAGAGATGAGAAAGAAGAGAAGAGTAGATTTCGAAGATATGAGAGAGAGGCAGAAAATACAAACATTAATTTGTAGAAATTTGGATTTAGAATGTTAAAGTTACCTTTCAAGAATGATAGCAAAAGGAGCAATAACAACAGTAGCAAAGGCATGTCTATGCACAACTAGAACGTAATGACTCATTCCTCTATTGAGTGAAACTTTGGTTATGATGTTCATTCCGGCATACCCAAATTACCGTGTAAATTGATAAGGATATACACGGCTGGAGGATTTTGTGGAGATGGCCGGAGGATTTTGTGGAGATGCATGTGTATATAGGTAATGGACTAATTAAGGAAATACAATTATAAGATTTAAAATATATACTACTAAAATAATTAATAAAGGCACAATGGTCCGATAATACATTTACAGGATGGAATCATAAAGATTCAAACCTCATAGGATGGAATCATAAGTCTAATTTTGGTACAGGATGCCTAATTAAAATTCTCATTAAAATAAAACTCGTATCACCATACGTAATTGTCACTAACATTTGAAAAGTTGAAATCCAAGAACGAATTTACCACATATTGTAGATTTTATTGTTTTCATCCCATAGTAGTTTAAAATATAGGCATGCCTTGTTTAAATTTAAAAAGAGCCAAATCAAGCATCTCACATTCACACACAACAGCTAGTAAATGCATCTTACCAAAATCAACAAATGCATTAAGAATCCAGTTAATCGTCATCCCAAGAAATGTGACGTTGTATCTTGCTTCCCCACCCACTATATAAAGATCGTAGGTGCACAAACCAATACCAAACAAACCTACCTGTCCTCCAATCCATCACTCAGACATGCCAAAAATGAGAGTGAACCTTGGCTATAGTGAAGATGATTCTGCAAGGAAAGCAACCTTCAAAAAGGGGATGACAAGCTCAATGAAGAAGGTTAATGAGCTGAGCACCCTGTGTGGAGTCACTGAAATTTACCCTTATAAGGCCCACAAAGTTAAATTCGATGGTTAAAATAATTTAAGGATGGAAGTAACTGATATTGGAATAGAAGGAGATTAAAGAAACTAAAATATAAGTTTGGTACAAGCACGTGCAAATCACGTGCCCAACACTATGTGGCATATAATAATCAAGTGTGGTAAGAGCACAAATGTGTAATTTAATTCCATCATTTGGGTCTTTGGAGTGTGTATTTACTGTTGCCATAATAAAACTACGAATTGCAAAAAGGACAATGCTAAAATCAGCTCACTGGGCTGTCAGTAAGGTTTAAAAAATGAATTGAAATACGTAAAAAGTGTATAAAAATGCGTGAAACTGGATTAAAAAGTATAAAAAGTATACTGACATATGCGTTTTTTCAACAAAACAAAATAACATCAAATAATACCCAATCACTATACGTAATTGTCACTTTAGCATTTGAATAGTTGAAAATCTAGGAACGAATTTACCACATATTGTAGATTTTATTGTTTTCATCCCATAATACTTCAAAATATAGGCATGCCTTATTTAAAAGTTAAAAGAGCAAAATCAAGCATCCCACATTCACACACAACGGCTAATATATGCATCTTACCAAAATTAACAAATGCATTAAGAATCCAGCTAATTGTCATCCCAAGAACATGTAACGTTGTATCTTGTTTCCCTACCCTTTATGTAAAGACTATAGGGGCACAAACCAATACCAAAACAACCCTACCTGTCCTTCTCAAATCCATCCCTCAAACATGCCAACAACGAGAGTGAACCTTGGCTATATTGAAGATGATTTTGCAAGGAAAGCAACCTTCAAAAAGAGGAAGCCGGGCTTAATGAAGAAGGCTAATGTGCTTAGCACCCTCTACGGAGTCATTGAAATTTACTCTTTATGAGGCCCACAAAGTTTAATTTGATGGTTAACATAAATTAATTATGTAAGTAACCGATATTGATATAGAATGAGATTAAAGATGTTAAAATATGATTTTGGTACGAGCACGTGCATAGCACATGCCCGACACTATGTGCCATTTACTAACCAAGTGTGGTAAGAGCAAAAGTGTGTAATTTAATTATATCATTTGGACCTTTGGAGTGCATGTGTATTTACAGTTGCCATAATAAAACTACGAATTGCAAAAAGAAAAATGCTAAAATCAGCCCACTGGGCTGTGAGTAAAGTTTAAAAAAGTGAAAAGTGTAACAAAATATGCCAAAGTGGATTAAAAAGTATAAAAAGTACACTGGAATATGCATTTTTTCACAAAAAGAAAATAACATAAAAGAAAATCCGAATCATCATACGTAATTGTCACTCTGGAAATTGAATAGTTGAAATCCAGAAACAAATTTACTTCATAGTGTAGATTTTATTATTGTTCCCCCACAATAGTTCAAAATATAGGCATGCCTTGTTTAAATTTAAAAAGAGCCAAATCGAGCATCCTACATTCACACACAACGGCTAATAAATGCATTTTACCAAAATCAACAAATGCATTAAGAATTCAGCCAATCGTCATCCCAAGAAATGTAACGTTGTATCTTGTTTTTCCACCCACTATATAAAGACCGTAGGGGCACAAACTAATATCAAACAAACCTACATGTCCTCCTCAAATCCATCCCTCAAACATGCCAAGACCGAGAGTTAACCTTGGCTATAATGAAGATGATTTTGTAAGGAAAACAACCTCAAAAAGAGGAAGTCGAACTTAACGAAGAAGGCTAATGAGCTTAGCACCCTGTGCGGAGTCAATGTAATTTTCCATTTATGAGGCCCACAAAGTTTAATTTGATGGTTAACATAAATTGATTTTGAAAGTAACCGATATTGGTATAGAAGGAGATTAAATATACTAAAATATGAGTTTGGTATGAGCGCGTGCAAATCACGTGCAAACCACGTGCCAGACGCTATGTGCCTTTTAATAATCAAGTGTGGTAATAGTAGAAATGTGTCATTTAATTCCATCATCTAGGCCTTTGGAGTGTGTATCTTTTGTTGCCATCATAAAACTATGAATTGCAAAAAGAAAAATGTTGAAATCAGTCAAGTAGGCTATCATTAAGGTTTAAAAAGCGAATTAAAATGCGTAAATAGTGTATCAAAATGTGTGAAATTGGATTAAAAAGTATAAAAAGTACACCGGTATATGCATTTTCTCAAGAAAAGAATATAACGTAAAATAAAACCTGAATCACCATACTTAATTTTCACTTTAGCATTTGAATAGTTGAAATCTATTCATGAATTTGCCACTTATTGTAGATTATATTATTTTCATCCCATAATAGTTCAAAATATAGGCATGCCTTGTTTAAATATAAAAAGAGTCAAATCAAGCATCCCACATTCACACACAGCGGCTAGTAAATGCATCTTACCAAAATCAACAAATGCATTAAGAATCCAGTTAATCGTCATCCCAAGAAATGTATCGTTGTATCTTGTTTTCCCACCAACTATATAAAGATCGTAGGTGCACAAACCAATATCAAACAAACCAACATGTACTCCTCCACTCCATCCCTCAAACATGCCAAGAACGAGAGGGAACCTTGGCTATAGTGAAGATGATTCTGCAAGGAAAGCAACTTTCAGAAAGAGGACGTCGGGCTTAATGAAGAAGGCTAATGTGCTTCGCACACTATACGGAGTCATTTAAATTTACTCTTTATGAGGACCACAAAGTTAAATTTGATGGTTAACATAATTTAATGATGGAAGTAACCGATATTGGTATAGAAGAAAATTAAAGAAACTAAAATAAGAGCACGTGCAAATCACGTGCCCTATCATCAAACGTAATTTTCACTTTAGCATTTGAATAGTTGAAATATAGGAACGAATTTACCACATATTGTAGATTTATTGTTTTCATCCCATAATAGTTCAAAATATCGGCATGCCTTAGTTAAAATTTAAAAAGAGCCAAATCAAGCATCCCACATTCACACACAATGGCTAATATATGCATCTTATCAAAATTAACAAATGCATTAAGAATCCAGCTAATTTGTCATCCCAAGAAATGTAATGTTGTATTTTGTTTCCCTACCCACTATATAAAGACCATAGGGGCACAAACCAATACCAAACAAATCTACTTGTCCTCCTCAAATCCATCCATCAAACATGCCAACAACGAGAGTGAACCTTGGCTGTATTGAAGATGATTCTGCAAGGAAAGCAACCTTCAAAAAGAGAATGTCGGGCTTAATAAAGAAGGCTAATATGCTTAGCACCCTGTGCAGAGTCATTGAAATTTCATCTTCATGAGGCCCAAAAAGTTGAATTTAATGGTTAACATAAATTAATGATATAAGTAATCGATATTGTTATAGAAGGAGATTAAAGATGCTAAAATATGATTTTGGTACGAGCATGCTCAACGCTATGTGCCATTTACTGATCAAGTGTGCTTAGAGCAAAAAATGTGTAATTTAATTCTATCATTTAGGCCTTTGGAGTGTGTATTTACTGTTGCCATAATAAAATTACGAATTGCAAAAAGAAAAATGCTAAAATCAACCCACTGGGCTGTGAGTAAGGTTTATAAAAGCGAATTGAAATTCTTGAAAAGTATATCAAAATGTGTGAAAGTGGATTAAAAAGTATAAAAAGTACACTGGAATATGCATTTTTTCACGAAAAGAAAATAACATAAAATAAAATCCAAATCACCATTCGTAATTGTCACTCTAGAATTTGAATAGTTGAAATCCAGGAACAAATATACTACATGTTGTAGATTTTATTATTTTGCTCCCATAATAGTTCAAAATAGGCATGCCTTCTTTAAATTAAAAAAGAGTCAAGTCAAGCATCCCACATTCACACACAACGGGTAATAAATGCATCTTACCAAAATCAACAAATGCATTAAAAATTCAGCCAATCGTCATCTCAAAAAATGTAACGTTGTATCTTATTTCCCCACCCACTATATGAAGACCGTAGGGGCACAAACCAATACCAAACAAACCTACTTGTCCTCCACCAATCCATCCCTCAAACACGCCAAGAATGAAAGTGAACCTTGACTACATTGAAGATGATTCTGCAAGGAAAGCAACCTTCAAAAAGAGGATGTTGGACTTATTGAAGAAGTCTAATGAGCTTAGCACCATCTGCGGAGTCATTGTAATTTACCCTTTATGAGTCCCAAAAAGTTTAATTTGATGGTTAACATAAATTGAGTTTGGATGTAACTGATATTTGTATAGAAGGAGATTAAAGATACTAAATTATGAGTTTGGTATAAGCACGTGCAAATAACGTGCAAAGCATGTGCCCGACACTATGTGCCTTTTAATAATCAAGTGGTAATAGTACAAAATGTGTCATTTACATCATCTGGGCCTTTGGAGTGTGTATCTACTTTTGCCTTTATAAAATTACGAATTACAAAAAGAAAAATGCTAAAATCAGTCAACTGGGCTATCATTAAAGTTTAAATAGTGAATTGAAATGCGTGAAATTGTATCAAAATGTGTGAAAATGGATTAAAAAGTATAAAAGGTACACTGGTATATGCGTTTCTTCAAGAAAAGAAAATATTGTAAAATAATACCCGAATCACCATACGTAATTGTCACTTTAGCATTTGAATAATTGAAATCTTGGAACGAATTTCCCACATGTTGTAAATTTTATTGTTTTCATCCCATAATAGTTCAAAATATAGGCATGCCTTGTTTAAATTTAAAAAGAGCCAAATCAAACATCCCACATTCACACACAACGGCTAATATATGCATTTTACCAAAATCAACAAATGCATTAAGAATCCAGCTAATTGTCATCCGAAGAAATGTAACGTTGGATCTTGTTTCCCCACCCACTAGATAAAGAATGTAGGGGCACAAACTAATACCAAACAAACCTACCTATCCTACTCAAATCCATCCCTCAAACATGCCAAGACCGAGAGTGAACCTTGGCTATATTGAAGATGATTCTGCAAGGAAAGCAACCTTCAACAAGAGGAAGTCGGGCTTGATGAAGAAGGCTAATGTGGTTAGCACCCTGTGCGGAGTCATTGAAATTTACTCTTTATGAGGCCTACAAAGTTTAATTTGATGGTTAACATAAATTAATGATGTAAGTAACCGATATTGGTATAGAAAGAGATTAAATATACTCCCTCCGTCCCTTTTTAAGCGTGTTACCTGGGAATTCCAACTATTTTTCTCTCACATCAACTTTTATAACTTTTATATCTACTTTCCATTACTTACCCTTATCAATATAATGATACTCACTAACTTTTTAAAAAGGAATCTACTTTTAAGGGCAAAATAGGGAATGTACCCACTAACTTTTCAAAACACACACTTATTAATGGACAACCCAAAATGGAAATGTACACACTATAAAAGGGACGGAGGGAGTACTAAATATGAGTTTGGTACGAGCACGTGCAAAGCATGTGCCCGACTCTATGTGCCATTTAATAATCAAGTGTGGTAAAAGCATAAATGTGTCATTTAATTTCATCATTTGGGCCTTTGAAGTGTGTATCTACTATTGCCTTAATGAAACTACGAATTGCAAAAAAAAAATTGTTAAAATCAGGGCTGTCAGTAAGATTTAAAAGCGAATTGAAATGCGTGAAAAGTATATCAAAATGTGTGAAAGTGGATTAAAAAGTACACTGGGATATGCATTTTTCATGAAAGAAAAATAGCATAAAATAATACCTAAATCACCGTACGTAATTGGCACTCTAGAATTTGAATAGTTGAGATCCAAGAACGAATTTACCACACATTGTAGATTTTGTTATTTTCATCCCATAATAGTTCAAAATAGAGGCATACCTTGTTTAAATTTAAAAAGAGCCGAATCAAGCATCCTACATTCACACACAACTGCTAATATAGGATGGGCTATGCAAGTAAATGCATCTTACCAAAATCAACAAATGCATTAAGAATCCAGCTAATCGTCATCCCAAGAAATGTAACGTTGTATCTTGTTTCCCCACCCACTATATAAAGATGATAGGGGCACAAACCAATACCAAACAAACCTACATGTCTTCCTCAAATCCATCCCTCAAACATACCAAGAACGAAAGTGAACGTTTGCTATATAGAAGATGATTCTACAAGGAAAGCAACCTTAAGAAAGAGGAAATCAGGCTTAATGACGAAGGCTAATAAGTTTAGCACCCTATGCAGAGTCGAAGGGTGTGCTATCCTCTATAACCTCTATGATCCCAGCCAAATGTTTGGCCTTCAGAATCGCGAGCTAACAGGGTTCTCGCAAGGTTTACAAACATTCCAGAGTTCAAAAAAAGTAGAAGAATGATGAACCAAGAAACTTTCACTACCCAAATGTTTACGAAGGTGTGGAAGAAGTGGTGAAACAACAGAAGCAGAATCAACGCAAAGAGATTACCAATGTCATGTTCTCGCACTTGAATGTTGACAAAATTTAGAATTTGAGCTTATCTGATCTGAATGAAATGGGTAACTTCCTGGGCCAAAATCTAAGGGATGTTGGAGGAGAATTAAGTTTCTTAACTGTGAATGAAATGATGAGAGGAAGAGTGAATTGGATGATAATGAACTTTCATCCATCGCCTAACCTGTAGGCGCATCGTTGCTACACCCTGCACCCTTTCTGTCGTCAATCGTCGAGGCCAGTACCGAGCTCCATCACATATCAAATATGAGTTTAGGGGAAACAAACATGAAAAGAAAAACTCAGAGAGAAGACGAGCGAGATGGAAGGGAAAAGGAAAGAGGAGGAGGAGGAGAAGAAAAAGAATAATAATAAGGGGGGAGAAAGAGGGGGGAGGGGAGGAGTAGGCAAGAGCGCCGTCCCCCATGGGAAAACCCAATTTGTAGAAAAAAATGTAGAGAGAAAAAGAAGAGAAAAGAGAGTGTTTAAAAATACTAATTTTTATGTGGTGAATCATGAAGAAATTGAGTTTGAAATTTGGATAACTATATAGGCTCCTTGAATCCTATATAAAACTTTCCCTATTTATTGCAGTAGGGTTTCTATCTCCTGAGGAGTGGTATTATTGTTCATTGCAAGACCAATTACAATTTTCCATGTGGTTATTAGAGTTTTGAAAATCTTTTCACATAAAATAAGCATCCATTAAGAAGTTTTCTTTCCTAATAATGCATGTCCAATAAATTCTATCCTTAAAATATACACATGATACACCAATTAATGGGATATCCACCCTCTCAACGTGCTCATATCGATTATATGTACTCCCTCCATCCCAACTTGTTTGTTGACTTCTAACTTCTTAAGAGGACAAATTATTACTAGTAATTTTTTAATTTATGAGGACGCCCTTCACTTTTTTTTTAGACACCAGCTTTCCCCCCTCTTTACAGTTTTCAAAATCAGGGCTACCCCTGGGAGAAGCAGCACCTACGCTTGCTTGCCTCCTGCCCCTCCCATCTCTCTCTTTCTCTTTCCTTTTCTCATTTTTTCTCTCTTTTTCTCTCTACTGTTATTTTCTTTTTTTGTCAATGCTCAGATCTATTCTGAGAGTGAGCTCGGTGCCGAATTTCATTGAAGACGTCAACAAAGGGGAGGGTTTTGGAGGCGATGCGGCTTTAGGAGGTTACTGCACATAGGGACGTCGGTTTGTCGGCAACAGTGGCAGTTGCGGAGGTGTAGCAGTCTTGGGTTCCGGTGGTGGATGGGTGTTTTTGGTTAAGTCGTTGGTTGACAAAGGTAACCTTGTGGTCATCGCCGGAGTTGGATAGGCAACGATGCGGATTGGTGTTTTGCAATTGCAGTGATTGGGTGATTGTTCATGTTTCAGTGGGGTTGGTACTAGCTTTTGGCAATATACTCGGAGTCGGTCTTGTTGTTTGTGGGGTTGCAGTGGTGGCATATGATGGGGTCTTTCCATAATCGTCGACCTGCGGTGGTGGCATGACGTGGTTCTCTACCTAACCAATGACGGTGGCGAGGCTATGGCTGATGGGTGGCTTTTGTTTCAGTGGCTTTTTTCTTTTGGATTTTCTTCATTCAACCTTTGGTTGGATTCCCATCCCCCCACACACCCTCCCCTCCGCTCTCTCGATGATGTACCCTCGTCGAGTTTCTTCTACATATTGAATAATTTTGCCGTTAAAAAAAAAACTTTTTTTAAGTTAATTTAGAAAGGGATAAACAATTTGGGTCTGACAAATTTCAAGAAGTGGACAAACAAATCGGGAAGGTGGAGTGTATGAGAACGCAAGATCTTACTCCCTCCGTCCAGATTTGTTAGTCTATTTTAGGAGTTTGTACCACTTTCAAATGATTATATCTTATATTTTATACTAATGTTTTATGTAATTTTAAAAATATTGTCTTATAGAACTAATTGAGATCTATCAAACAAAATCCATATTAGACATTTAATTACTTACCAATTTAAAGATATCAATAATTTTTTATCCGATTGCAATAGAACGAGGGACAAACAAATCCGGACAGAGGGAGTAATACTTATTATTGCTGTAATGCAATAACTTTAAGGGTAATGATGATGCCAAAACTGCTTTTGATTGTGTCAAACTCCAATGCATAAAAGGCATGTACATTGCACATAAGTATAAACATTTTATGCATTGGAATTTTGGCACAAGCAAAAACAATTTTGGCAAAGCTTTTTGAAGTTGAAGATAACTTGGCTCTAACCCGGTTCAATGTTATTGGGTATCATTTTAGCTTTCCAAAAAGTCAAAAAAAAGGCAACCAAATATGTTACTACGAGTAATTCTATATTTCAATCGAGATGAGGTAATTCAGTTGACCCGGACAAAGTTGGAATGAGTTTTGAAACACAAATGTGTAAAATTCACCGAGAATGGGTTGCGATTTTGACAATCTTGTTAATTGGATATCTATCATTTCCTCAGTGAAAAACCATTTATTTCTCCATGTGAGAGGATAAAATAAGAAAATTCTTTAGAATCTTTCTAGTAATCATCTGAAAAATATACTCCATTTCAACGTAAGAAGTTACCAAACAACTCTCCCTTCTAATAAAAAAGTGCACTAAGAAATCATCCAACGCAAGTGTTGTTATTTATGCAATCTCACCTATGAATTACCTATATAAAAAAATCTGGTAGATGAAGTGTTAATGAATTATCTATGTTTGAATAATTCGTGAACATATTTATATTGTAGGAAAGTCCAAGATGTATTTTTTTAGGGTGATTGTAGCGATGTTGAGTAAGCATGAATTTGCCTAGACACTACTCCCTTCATCCCTTTTTTACGGTCCAATAAAAGTAGTGGGTAGAATTAGTACATTTTTTATTTTACAGATCTGAGCAGATTTCATTTTGAAATATTAGCGAGTAAAAGTTTACCGGTGATATCTTTGTAAATGGGAATTATAAAAAGATTTAGTTTAAAATGTAATGATGATGTCTCCATAGCTTATATACTAAAAAAGGAACGAAGGCGTAGTAAATGAGACCCTGGTGAAACATGATGAGTTTCTTTTTTTATTTTGCGAATAATAAATTTTGGATTATTAAAAGCACATTTTCATTTGTTTGACACATTTTCATTTGTTTGACACAGATGAAAAAAAAATTGTCGGATAAGTTCTCCAATTTTTATTTCTATTAGCCATTAGCTGTTGAAATAATGCCTTTTGTCCCATAATTTTAATCTATTGCAAAAGTCATCTTATTTTTTAAGATACAAATAAAAAAAAAATTGAAATTTTTTTTATAAAATTATTAAAAGTACCAAAAAATTTCATAAGGAATACGAAAGGAGTATATTCTTCAAATCTTACAATATTTTGTAAATTTCTATTGGAGTTCCAGAATCTAGAATAAATTTTAAAAATAGTACTCTACTATCTTCCAAGTTCCAACCACAGTTTTTAAAAGTGATTGGAACACAAGTCCACATAGCTTAGGCGGAGCTAACAAGATGCAGAGTATTCCACGCGCTTTAGGTCTAGATTTCCGGTCCTATCAGAATGAGGAGAGAATGAAAGATTATTCAGTATACACGGAACACCATCACGTTGTGCCTCGGAATACATTTTTTACTCCAACTGTCCCAAATTTTTGGTCCGTTTTTAGAACCCAAATTGCTAAGAAAACATGATCATTACACTTCAAAATGTGAATCTCCAAGAGTACCCATGTTCAAAAAATGCAAAAGAAAATATTTTATATTCTTAAGTCATTTTTTACTTCCACTTCTGTAGTATTTGAATTTGAATATGGGATGAGGGGCAAAAAGAAAGTTGATCAATTTTATCACATTGATTAGTCAGAGTAGACTAGGATTATAGGATATTCGAAAAAATAAATACTCTCTCCGTCCGGATGTGTTGGTCCACAAACATACTTTTTCAAGTCCCAAAATGTTTGTCCATTTCCAAAAGTTAAAGAGTAAAGTATGAAGAAAGTACACAAAAAATAGTGGAAAAAAAGTAATGGAAAAAAAATTGGAATCCCCAAAATGGACCAACAAATCCGAACAGAGGAAGTATCGACAAAAGTTGTGAAACGGAGGGAATACCATATATTGAAGTGAACTCTACACATTTTTTGAGACAAGTTAGTATTATTTTCGTTTAGTAACCACGAAACACTGACACCACACAAAACAACACACGAAAAAACACACGGCGGTGCGCAGGTGCATTGAGTAATTTCTCTAGAATGAGACAAAAAGCTGGAGGCGGGTCCCACCTTACCCCCTCATGTCGCGTGCACGACGCGCCGTGTCCGAACAGTAACAAACACTTTTTGTGACAAAGTCACAGACAATCTCGTTAGACAAAGGACTTTCTCACTTAAAAGCTCGAAAAACCAAGAAGAAAAAAAAAAAAGAGGAGAAAATGATCGCTTGATTCTAGACTAGAGAATTTTTTTTGGTTTTTAACATTTTTGAGATGAGTCATTATCCCCTCATATATCAATTAAAAAGACACAAAAATATAACAGCCAAAAGTTAGTTTTCTTTTTATTTGAACAGCAAAGCCAAAAGTTAATTGAACACCTTTATCCTTGGCTCTACCACTCAAATACCTAATTTGTCCCGTTTTAATAGTCCTATATTTTAATTTGGGAGGTTCCAAAATATATGATCACTTTCCAAAATCAACCATAAAATTGGTAAAATTCCATAGTTACCCTTATGTTTAAATTGAACCAATACTACCTACGTCAACTTGATGTGGGAGTGAAGAGCATAATTGAAAAGTCAAATATTTTCTGATGTAAATATTCTCTATTTAAAAATTGAAATCTTCAAATAGGACTATCAAGATGGAACGGAGGGAAACCTTACGGGTTTGACAAAGTGGGCATGAGAAGCATTAGGTGATTGACCATGAGGTTGCATGTTCGAATCTCACGGAGGCTAACCATCTCAAACCTTGGGGCTACTGGCGGTTATGGTAAGTTGTTATCTTCAGGGCTACGAAAATTAGTCGAGGTGCGCATAAACATGCCCAAATATCCAGTTATAAAAAAAATGGAACGAAGGGAGTATATTGTAAAAAGTAACCCAAAAAATCGAAGTCGAACTCGAACATGGGTACAAAGGCAATGGTACAAATAGTGTACCGTTCATTAGTTTCAAAAAAAATACTTGATCCAACATTCTATTATTCAGAATTTAGGATCCTTAATTCTAAATAGACTTTGAAGAAAAATTATCTTAATATTAATAAACAACTTTAATCATTTGTGTGAAACTCCAGAATAAACCCCACAAACCCATTACCCATTGATACATTATCGGTACTCTCACCATTGTTACCACTACCCGTAATACTTTATCGTACTCTCGCCATCGTTACCACTACCCGTATTAGGGCATCTCCAGTAATGGAGTTTGTGTAAGTAATAAGGTGAGAAATAGTCTGATTTTGCCAGTTAACACCCAAAAAAAATTATTTTGGTACCCAATAGTGTTGCTTAGGTGGTGTTTGTGTCATAGAAAATTGAGGCAGAGCTAATGTCAGTCACAACTGTGTTAGTACGGTAAACTACAAAGGAGGAGGAGGAGAGAGAGAGAGAGAGGAGGAAAAAGTTGTCAGCGTGCAGTACGAAAAGAGAGAGAAATAGGAAAAAGTAATCAGCAGACCCACCTATATCTATATATATGCACATATATTTGTGTATTTTTATACATTTTAACAATACTTTAACAATACCATTGCAACACTTCTTACCTTAACAACATATTGTGTCATAACTACACACAAATTAGATCCACTTTTTACACTTTTGTGTCATATAACACCACAAATTTAACTCCACGACTGGAGATGCCCTTACTTTGTCTGACACATTGTGTTTGTTCACTTTTTGACTTTTCACTGTTCCAAATTGTTTTCATCGTTACTATGTTCCTTTTATAATTTGAATTTCTAAAATTGAACAAATAAATTGGGACGATGGAGAGAGAGTATTCAGAGGAATAATGCCTAAGGAAGGAAAGCGACATTTAATTAATCCAAGTCACCGAGAATTAAATGCACCACTGACTGGACGTTACCTCCGAATATTCACCAGATTTGAATAACCAGTTTCGATTCCGCTTATCAGCTTATCAATAACCACACTTGCTTATCACTGATACGTCAGTAGAAAAAAGGATAGATAGACCCCTGCCAAACGCATCGAAGATAGCGAGACTCAGTCCCCCCTCTCACCTCCATTCTCTCTCTCTCCTCTCTCTCTCATCTTCTCTCTCATCCCCGCAGCCTTTCCCAAGCTCCCTCCTCCGCAAAAGAAACCCTAGAATTCCTTCGCCTACCTCTCTACTCTCTCTCGATCTGTTAATTCTCGATCTCGTTTTGTGTGTTTTCTGTTTTCTGGAAGTGTTTTCGGTGTTTCGTATGGTTTGAAATTTGGTCCTCGGTTTGAGATTTGAGCAAAGTTGAGGGGGGGAAACGTAAAAAATGTCCTCTCTGAGCAGAGAATTGGTGTTCCTCATACTCCAGTTTCTGGAGGAGGAGAAATTTAAGGAGTCGGTCCACAGGTGATTCTCTCTCTCCCCTGTATATTCAATTATTTATTTATGCATGTGTATGTTAATTACGGAAATCTGTGTTTTGTTCTGTTTTGAGCTCAGTTGAATGTGTTTGTGAATCTCACCTGGTGTAAGAGGAAAGGAAATGTTTAGTTTAAGGATTTTTTTTTTACTTAATTAAAGGCAAAATGAAAGAAGAAGATTTTTGGCGTATGATATCTGCTCTGTTAGTAATTAGTTGAATAAGGCTCGGTGTGGCGGAGTTTATTTATTGTTTTTATTTTTAATTTTTAATAATATATTTTTTTTCCGGTTTGTATATAGAAGATTCATCGCTGGTAATTTATGACTAATGAATATATGGAATTTTTTGGGTTTATGTTTTGTTTTGAATTTGTTCGGGAAAACACTGAAGGAATAAAGAAAATGATAGATTTTTAATTAAATCAGTTTTGTTAATGACGTTGCATGAGGCTCATAGTGCCCGTGGAGTTGATATTTTCTTATTTTTGGAAAATTAAGTTTTATCGAATATTCATGAGTTTTTTTTTAACTAGGTTGCGGAGAAAACAGATGGAAAGAAGAAAAATGAGGATTTGGATTTTTCAAGTTTTTTCAGTTGTTTGGTTTCCATAACGGGAGATTTCTTTTTATAAATGAATAGCTGTAGTGGAGCTTGTTGAGTTGAAAAACTAGTCAATTGTAAATGGGAATTTAAATTGAGGTTTTTGTCTTGTGGGACCTTGGATGGCAAGATATGACTTCCTTTATGGACCCCACAGATATGTCTGGTGTTAAAAGGTGTTGTGGCACCACGCGACGGTGCCCCAAGATCACTGAAGGATTACTCCTGCAGAAAATGAATTTGTGTCTTTAGATAGATTTGCACATCATCTTTTGTAGCAGTGAAAATGGTTATTTTCATTGACGATTGGTTGTTGTTCTGTAGGCTTGAACAAGAGTCGGGTTTTTTCTTTAATATGAAATACTTTGAGGAGAAAGTACAAGCTGGTGAATGGGACGAAGTTGAGAAGTACCTTTCCGGGTTTACTAAGGTTGACGATAACAGATACTCCATGAAGATATTCTTTGAAATCAGGAAGCAGAAGTATCTTGAAGCTCTTGATCGGTATTATTACGTTCTCTCTGTTACTACTTTTTTATGATATAGTAGTTTTTGTTGCTTGTGTTTAATTCTCTGTCTGTGCTTGATTGAAATTATTAGCCAAGACAAGGCAAAGGCGGTGGAGATATTAGTGAATGATCTGAAGGTGTTCTCGACATTCAATGAAGAATTATATAAGGAAATCACTCAGCTTTTAACACTTACCAATTTCAGGTAGATGATTTTGTCGTTACGTGGTAGGCCTATCAAAAGGTTGAAAGCTATGAAGTCATTTTCTCATATCTATGTTGTTTGATGAAATAGACACCAAAAGAAAGTGAGATTTTGACTCGTCATACCCTCATTAATGAGGAAACGGTCAAGCAAAAATCGGACTTTAGTAATTATTATAAATTTATTTATTTACTTGGGATAAAGTCTTCATTTTGGATTTCATCTTTTACTCATCTTTCATAGCGCCCTAATTTTGGAAGTTAATTCATGGTATTTGAATATCAGGGAAAATGAGCAGCTATCCAAGTATGGTGACACCAAAACAGCTCGTAGCATAATGTTGATTGAGCTTAAAAAACTTATAGAAGCAAATCCCCTTTTCCGTGAAAAGCTTGTTTTCCCTACTTTGAAGTCGTCAAGATTGCGGACTCTGATCAATCAAAGGTAATGCCAGTTCAATAATGGATGAGTTACCAAATTATGATTATCGTCTTTTCTTCAGTTATCAATTAGTCAATTTATTTCGGTTCCCTTTGTGTGTGTTTGCCCCTCTTTCCATTGAGAAAAATTATTTGATGCTTCATTATAACATCCTTCTTCCTGTTGGCTACCCTATTGAGCTAACTGTTTCTTTTTGAAAACAAGCTAACTGTTTGCTAGTCACCTAATTGCTGCTTTACCTTTTCAATTGGTGAGTTATTTGGAAAAATGACATACACTGGACTAAATTACTGGTGATATTTTTGAAATTGGTGGGTTGATATTTTCGTTCTTGCAATTTGATGACGAATCTTTCATTGTAGTTGCATTTTTTTATTTTATATATGCAAAGTCATTCCCAGGCCTTGATGTGGGAACTTATGAATGCTTGCAACCATGAAATTCTGGGATTTCTCAACTTCAATTTTGCTCGTCGTTATTAAATGCATTGATGCAATGCCAGAGGAATGGAGATGGTATTACCTGTGTATATTGACCTCTAATATGCGGTTCTGTTGTGTATCCAGTCTAAACTGGCAGCATCAACTGTGTAAGAATCCAAGGCCAAACCCCGACATAAAGACTTTATTCACAGACCATACCTGCACTCCTCCAAATGGGGCTCTTGCACCAACTCCTGTCACTCTTCCTCCTGCTGCAGTTGCTAAGCCTACTGCTTATACACCGCTTGGACCTCATGGTGTATGGAAACCGTTTATCTATTTTGTTTGCTTTTTCTCTTCTCCCTCTTCTTTCTCTCCATATTAGTTACGTACACGTATCTTGTGTTACTGATGGCTGATGAACATCTTTTTCCCATTTGTTTTGTGTAGCCCTTTCCACCAGCTGCAGCAACCGCTAATGCTAATGCCTTGGCTGGTTGGATGGCAAATGCTGCTGCTTCTTCATCTGTTCAAGCATCTGTTGTTACGGCATCCTCCTTACCTGTTCCACCAAATCAAGGTCAGAACTTGACACAGGAGTTGAGCTCGAAACCCGTTGGTTCATTTTGGTCAATTTAACCTTCCTTTTAAAAGGAGGCTACTTTCTGGAACTTTGCTTATATCAACTTTCCCATTTGAAATCTTTAACATTTACAATGTGTGGCTTTTAATTGTCGGAGGACAATATTTTTTGCTTATTCTAAATGTCTTTCTGAGTTTATCTATCCTATGGGGTGTTATGAGGAGTTGGTATTTGTCATTGTCATTGTATCCTAATCATGGAGGCAACTCTATCTTTCCAATGGCAAAATACTAACGATAAGCTTATGATTTCTTCTTGCAACTTATTGGAATATGTTTATCTCAGTGAGTACGCAGTTGAAGTAAATTTTTTTTGATCGACCAGTTGAAGTAATTAACCAATTGTTTTCAGCAGTGTCAATTTTGAAACGTCCAATAACACCACCAGCCACTCTGGGCATGGTTGATTACCAGAGCGCTGATCATGAACAATTAATGAAACGTCTGCGGCCAGCTCAATCTGTTGAAGAGGTGATCTTGAAGAGTTGCTATCTTCTTCATTTTTTTTCCTGGATAACTGTGATGTGTGTTGTTGTTGTTGTTGCTCAGTTAAACAATTCTCCAGGAACTCCTCTGTTTAAGTTGACAATTAATTAGTGCTGGTGCGTCTTTCGCTCCTCAGGTTACGTATCCAACGCTGCGTCGACATACCAATTATTCCCTGGACGACTTGCCAAGAACAGTAGCTTGTACCATGCATCAAGGATCTGCTGTCACGAGCATGGATTTTCACCCTTCTCATCACACAATGCTACTTGGTATGACCGTCTTTGCTCCATGATTTCTCCTTATCAACTATGATTGTCACAGTTGAGCTCCTGCTAAACCAATATGCGAGTTATTTTTTTTTAACCTTCTCTTTTCAACAGCTGGTTCTGCTAGTGGTGAAATAACACTTTGGGAAGTCGGGATGCGAGAGAAATTGGTTTCAAAGCCATTCAAGACATGGGAAATGTCCGCTTGTTCATTGCCTTATCAGGTTCTTTTCTCTGGTGTTTATTTCCCCTCCCATTTTAGCCCTTTTTTATTTTTTATGGAAAAATACTGCCACATTTTTTCTTAGCTTTCTAATGGTTAGATGTTCATATGAGAAGTGTATGTTAGTGTATTGTAAACAGCGTGTATGAATCGGATTATAAAAAATAAAACAGCATGTATGAATGAATTATGACCAGATTTAGTCTTTTTCAACTGTTTCGATTGTATTTACAATTCATTTAATAACTTTATTAGTCGATGAAATTGTTCTTTGTGACTTGGTTACATTTATAGCGTTAACCTGTTTATTAACTAGCTATGGCCTAATGTGTAATATTTGTATTCCTGTTCGTATGGGCTCTAACAATCAACGGTGCTAACAGGCTTCCATGGCCAAAGATGCACCACTTGTATCTGTTACCCGTGTTACGTGGAGTTCAGACGGAAATTTTCTGGGTACGTGTATTTCATCATTTGCTAGCTTTCGAGGAGCACGTGAGATTTCTTATTGTTCCTCATACTGCAGGGGCTGCCTTTACGAAGCATTTGGTCCATTTGTATGCTTACAATGGGCCAAATGATATACGCCAGCACATAGAGGTGAGTTGGGAGACTTCTGCCTGTTTGTCCAATAATTAAAAATAGTAACAATCTTAACATGTAATTGACTTGCATCCGTTTATGTTCAGATTGAAGCCCATACTGGTCAGGTGAATGACTTGGCGTTTGCTCATCCAAACAAGCAGTTGTGTGTAGTAACCTGTGGAGATGATAGGATGATAAAGGTGCGAGATTGATTTAGATGAATTTTATGGTTATTTTTTGTTTTGTTTGTTTGGTTACTTGTTTCACTGAAGGAAATAATTTGACCCAGGTTTGGGATTTAACTGGACGAAGGCTATTTAACTTTGAAGGGCATGAAGCACCCGTGTATTCAATATGTCCGCATCAGAAAGAGAATATTCAGGTACCCATGACTACTGGACACAATTGATAATGGATTTTGGAGAAAATCTTCCTTATAACATGACCCTGGTGGTTGGTCTGTTTACGAGTTAATAGTTGAAAGTTGATATTCTACTGGTATACAGTTTGGACGAGTTAAGTTGACTGATCATCTTTACTTACCATATATTTTCACTATTTCAGTTTTCATCCCTTATTACTGCCATGATGTTACCAACCTTCCATCATTAACTTTTTTTGCAATCAATCAATCATCTTCATAAACCTATTTTGTCACTATCATAATTGGGAGAGGTTTAATTCCAATCTGCAGTTTGCTTCCATCAATATTCAGAATAGTAGTGCTCTCAACCACCATCTTGCCTCCTAACTGGTGGAATCCATTGGACTTTTTGTTTGTTTAACTTTTTTGGTAGTTCACTAACTTGTGCGAAACATGTCTCGATGACGCGATGCTTTCTACTTGTACATTTGCAGTTTATATTCTCCACTGCTATTGATGGGAAAATCAAGGCCTGGCTGTATGACAATATGGGATCTAGAGTTGACTATGATGCTCCTGGACACTGGTGTACGACTATGCTTTATAGTGCTGATGGAAGTAGGTAAGGAAATATTAAACATGATACATTTTGTCGTTGCTGCATTTAGTCCATTGACTGTTTTATTGAATTCGACCTTTTATTTCACGTTTTTTTTTGTCCGTGGTGAAGTATGGCTGGTCAAATGAGGTCCTTCTAATCTTTCAGTCTATTCTTGCCTCATCCTTCATTTCAGATTATTCTCTTGTGGAACAAGTAAAGATGGGGACTCTTTTCTGGTTGAATGGAATGAAAGTGAAGGAGCAATAAAGAGGACATACGCTGGGTTCAGAAAGAAATCTGGTGGTGTTGTGCAGTTTGACACAACTCAAAACCACTTTTTGGCTGTCGGTGAAGATAGCCAGATAAAATTTTGGGACATGGACAATAACGACATCCTCACCAGCACTGATGCAGATGGTGGACTTCCGGTCAGTCATTAGTTTGTGTGTGTTACTTTGTAGTTGTTAAGGGGAACATAATTTGAGTTTGGCTCTTACATTATCACATTTTCCACATTAGAGTCTTCCTCGCTTGAGATTCAACAAGGAAGGGAATCTTCTTGCTGTTACTACAGCAGATAATGGAATAAAGATACTTGCTACAGCTGCCGGTTTTAGATCGTTAAGATCCGCTGAAGCTTCGTCTTTTGAAGCACTAAGATCACCCATAGAACCTGCTGCAAATAAGGTCCCGTCAATGCTCTTGGAATTTTTTTATCATCTTTGGAAAATATTTGGATCTTGGAATCTAAGAGACTTTTGTCTTCATTAATCAGGTTTCTGGCTCTTCGTCTGTTGCGAATCTCAGTCCAGTCAATCCTAAAGTGGAAAGAAGCTCTCCGGTCAGACCTTCGCCTGTTCATGTATGTCAGCTATGCCATCTCGGGTTATCCATCACATTTGTTTCTTTTGGAAAGACACGGCAGCCAGAAAGGCTAATACTGTACGCATTTGCGTGTTGTAACGTGGAACACATGTCCTCGAGCATGGCACCCTTGCATTTCAAACAGGGAGTTTACCAGTCGAAAGCATTCCCAATTTTTTTCTATTTACTTTTCCAAATCTGAATGTAGGAGGAAAAATTGAGTATCTATGAACTGAAATATAGAGATATTTGAAGTTTTGGAGAGAGAAAATGTACAAATACACTTTTATAATGCAGAAATGCGGTACTGCATTTTCCAAAGCAAAAACAAATTGTGTGTTTTTTTTGTTACTCAATTGAGTAGATTTTCATATGCAAAAAATACCACAAAAATATGGGGGCAGGGTGCGGATATAGGTCGTCCACTTGGGCTCGAGAAGTAAAGTGAATTATTCTATAATCCAAGTTGATTCGTATTTCTGGAGTTATGAAGTACCTTAAGTCCTAATATTGTGGTTTTTACAAGCCTATTCCTACCATATGGTGTCTTGCAACATATGGCGTGTGAGGCTCCTATTTCCCTTCCCCAATCCATTTATTGGGTGAAAAAAACATGGATAGGAGGTTCCCAGGTGGAAACTGATGTTATGTTTTCCCGTCTTCCAGAATGGAGTTGATCCTATGGCTAGAAGCATGGAAAAGCCAAGAACTTTGGATGATGTTAATGATAAAACCAAACCCTGGCAATTGGCTGAAATTCTCGATCCTACTCAATGCCGGCTGGTTGCTATGCCAGACAGCACAGACGGAGCCCACAAGGTGCGTGTCACTAATTCTATTTCACATTTGTGGTGAAAAAGTTAACGTGTTGAATGGTGATTGACTAACACATCTTTACCCAGGTTGCTCGACTACTTTATACAAATTCTGGTGTTGGTGTTTTAGCTCTTGGGTGTAATGGTATTCAGAAGCTGTGGAAGTGGGGTCGCAGTGAACACAATCCAAGTGGGAAGGTAATCTCAAGTCTGGAGTAGTTTCATTTGCATCTTGACCAATTTAATTTCTTTTATTTGTGGTTATTTTTTAAGAATAGACTTCTGAATTCCCCGAGGTTGGTTTTGAAGGCCACTGCCAATGTTGTTCCACAGCAGTGGCAACCAACCAGTGGTCTTGTTATGACAAATGATGTGACAGGTGTCAACCTCGAGGAAGCAGTGCCCTGCATAGCCCTCTCAAAAAACGACTCTTATGTAATGTCAGCTTGTGGTGGAAAGGTTTCATTATTCAACATGATGACGTTCAAGGTATGTCTGCAAATGAATATAAGGCCCATTTAAATGAGCACCACTGTTATGATGGATTAAAGATGAAATTGTTTTGGGAATGTAGGTAATGACAACGTTTATGCCACCTCCCCCGGCTTCAACATTCCTGGCATTTCATCCTCAAGACAATAACATCATAGCCATTGGAATGGAAGATTCCACTATCCACATATACAATGTTAGGGTGGATGAGGTAATTAATTTCTACGATCATTTTGAGTCCAATCAGTTATATTTACATCTCATGCCATGGAACCCGTGATACACCTTGCCTTCTGTAGGTAAAATCCAAACTGAAAGGTCACCAAAAGCGCATAACTGGCTTAGGTTTTTCCACCAATCTTAACATATTGGTTTCATCTGGAGCCGATGCGCAGGTACTTGAACCTTTTAGTTCCTCTAATTTCCCATTTTCATACGTTTTGTGCTATAGATTTGTGAAGATTCTTTCATGGTTTGTGTGGGACAGAAGTTTCTGTGAACATTACTTATTGTTTATGAATTTTTGGTTCATCTCATTCAACTGCCACTGCTTGGAAGAAGAGCCTTGTCTGTCATTATGTTGCTTTGTCTAATCAAGAGTTTGCTTTAAAGACGAGATTTGAACTGAACTGAGCGCATGGATACGCCCCTAATGTCAATCCTCCTTACGCATCTTTGGTTTTCCTTTATCCAGGCTATTAGGTGTAGGATTGCCTGTGTGGTGTTGAGTCTTGTTAAAATATACGTATGGGCCCTGCCTGAAGCCTGTTTGGCAACATGGCATACATCTCTTGGTTGTCATGAGGAAAAATGGGTTACATGGTTGGCATTAGTCGGTCTTCGTCGGCTCAAGATGAGCTTTATTTACTGAATTAGGGGGCGTGAATGGAAAGGCTCCGCAAATTGAGTTGAAAATAAGACTGGTTGCTTAGCAACTGCCACCCTTCTATTAAGCAACAGCCTTTTAATCTGTTACTCCCTTCGTCCCAAATTGCTCACCCCCTTCAAAAAATAATGTATTAGTATGTTTTTTCCCATATTTTTTTTATACCAATTTAAAGATCTCATTGGGAAGAAAAAATTGGTGTAAACCTTTTTCAGAAAAAGAATTTCAGAAGTACGTTTTTTGCGTGACGGTTCCCCAAAAAGAGTGAGCAATTTGGACGGAGGGAGTTTAAGCCATCCATTATTTGTCCCTCCTTGGACCATTGTGCATATAAATAAATATTGTCTCGTCATTTCATTATCCTAAACTTTCCCTCTTTTTGTCTCGTGTCGCCCAAACTCTCGCTTTTTGTCCCTCACTTCTTCTTTTTGTCCCTGTTGCCCAAACTCTCTCTACTATCCCACAGTTCCCACTTTTTTTTTTCCCCTTTTATGCACTAATTGATAAGGTGTTTGCAGCTCTGTATTTGGAGCATAGATACATGGGAGAAGAGGAAATCAGTTCCAATACAACTGCCAACTGGCAAGGCTCCTAACGGCGACACAAGAGTGCAGTTTCACTCTGATCAAATCCGTTTGTTGGTATCCCATGAAACACAGTTAGCAATATATGATGCTTCCAAGATGGATCGTATTCGCCAGGTAGAAATCACACCTCTTGTTTCACTATTGAGATTGTGTGTCACAACTTCAAATTTAATGATGTGTATTTTGCTTGCAGTGGGTTCCGCAAGATGTGCTTCCTGCACCTATTTCCTATGCAGCATACTCCTGCAACAGTCAACTAGTTTATGCTTCCTTCTGCGATGGTAATATTGGGGTGTTTGATGCAGATAGCTTGAGGCTTAGATGCCGTATTGCCCCATCCGTATACTTGTCCCCAGCATTGTTAAGTGGGTAAGTGCACCATCAATGCCCTCTCTGGAACTTTTTTATGTTTGTGAAACTTGTATGTGGAGCCAGCAGAGGATTTTTTCACTTCAGTTTTCCATGGGTGGGGCCATGGATCCCAAACCAAGTAGTAAAAAAGATTATTTCTGTTATGATTTTTGTTTCGAATTTTGCTGCCATATTACGCGATTAGGTAGTATTTTTGTTTATATGGGGCATGCTCCTCGAACCTCATGCATCTGAGACCCAACCAATCGCCACTAATTCTTGGATCTTTTTCTGAAAATTGCAAGCTTTAAATGTTGCCTATCTGACTTGTACTGAACCCTCCTTTGCAATATGTTGCAGAAGCCAAGCTGTGTACCCCCTCGTCATTGCCGCACATCCGCAGGAGCCCAACCAGTTTGCCGTTGGGTTGACAGACGGGTCTGTAAAAGTTATGGAACCCCCAGAATCAGAGGGCAAATGGGGAATATCTCCACCTGTTGATAATGGGATGCTAAATAGTAGGACGGGTTCGTCTTCAAACACAAGCAACCACACACCTGATCAGGTTCAGAGATGAAATTTGTTGTATTCAAAATAAAACATTCTCTCCTCCCTTGTGTGTATTTTACCATTGTAGATTTAGTTTGAAATCCTCTTTGTGTCCCTTTTATAATAGTTTTTTATGACTTGGAGTTTTAGAAAGACGAACTGCTGTGTATGCTTTATTTAGGACAATTGAAATTAATTTGTTTTCTTTTAACCCCCTGTTCTTAAATTGAGTTTGTATGTATTGATTCTTTCCGACTTCTGATATGGATAGTTTCGCTGTGGTACCTAATATTGCGCGAGGTTTTTCATACACCAGTGGAGAAGAACTGAGTGATTGTGAAAGAACATGGGTATCTTTTTCGTTTTGTGGTGGTCCGAATGATGAGAACGTGTATGATTTGTAATTGTAATTTGATTTTGATTCTGTGTCGAAAGTTTACTGATTGAAGTCGGGAAATGACTAATTTTTCTTCACAACGGTTTTCTTGTCAATCTTAGGTATTTTCTATTCATGTTTACGGTTATCGTTAGGACTCAGAAAGATAGCATGATGCATCTTATATATGATTTGGCATGATGTTTTCCCTATGGAAGCTTTGTCGGAGCTTCCGACCGAAGTCAGATTTCATACCCGTAGGACGTTTTTTGGATCACAATATGCTGGGGAATTAATAAGGTGAAGAAAAGATATGGCAACCAATGAAACCCAATAGCATGAATCTTTCAAATATGACCTGATCACAATAGACCCCCCAAAAAAACAGAATTCAGACTTCCCCGTTTCCCTTCATTGTCTCAATCTCCATTGCCGCCGCGGCAGGCCCCACCTCCACCTCCCTCGCTCACCGCCGCCACTCCTCCCCCCTCCCCTGCCATCCTCTTCAAACCCAACGACCCCAAGATCACCGGCACAGCCGTCCGGTTTCCCAAATTCTCTGTCTCCAACGGTACTTTCTTCCAATTCGTTTCTGTCACCAATTCCAACCGCGACTCCTTCACCCACAACAGCTCCCTCCATATTGTCTACTCCGGCAGCCAGGTCGGCGTCGTCATCATACCGGTCGGCGAGATCGGTGGCGGCCGCACCCAGTGCATGTCGCCCGTATTCGACATCGAGGAGTACCCCGTGGAAGCAGCGGCGATGGCAGGGGAGGTGGGAGGAGTGGCATCGATGAGCAAGGGAGGAAGGGAAATGTGGAACTCTGAAATTCTAATTTTTTTTTTTGGAGGGGGGCCGGCCCAAAACGATGTCGTTTTGGACAACTCGAAGGGTAAAAGTTTCCCATGTATCGTGTATAACTCTTGCATCGAATTGTTTTGGACAAAGTTTCATTGATGTACAACCAACCAATAAATTTGTGATAAAAAGGAGAATTAAAATATATTTCAATCACTAAAATTCAACCAGGCTTCCTCCCCCCGTACTTTGATTGATAAGTCGATGAAGAAATAAGTTTCGAATAATGAAATGGTTTTAAAAATTGAGTGATTTTCACATCCTCTTTATAATTTCACGTCTATGTTTGTTTTCATATGGAGTATTTAAACTAATAATTATCCATGCCTAAAGGCAAAATGCGTTTTGAACACAATTTAAATGAATTACCCTTTGTTACTAATAACCATAATTCATCGTACTCTATGATGGAGTTCTTTTTTGTGTTTTGGCCTAAAAAGTTACGTGGCTTATTTTTTCGTCTTTATTTGATTTTTTTCTTCGTGTTTGTTAGTTTTGCATCAACTTATTGTGTATTATTGGTTCGTCTAGACGAGAGGAATAAAAAAAGTAAAAAATTATAATGCAAACTTAAATTTTTTTGAATAAAAGACAAAAATAAATTGACAAGACAGATTTTTATACTTTTTTCGATTTTATTCAAAACAATTGAGAGTCCTAATCATAATCTTTTACTTTTTTGGATCTCTCTCGTCGATACGAACCAGTAATACACAAAAAGTATATGCAAAACTAACCAACGCAAAAAAATAAAAATAAAAAATAACGATGAAAAAATAAGTCAAAGTGGCTTTTTTATGGTGGCTTGCCCGACCCGTTTAGTAATTGGGCTTATATATTCCAACCCACCCAATCGCTTCCCACTGCAATCGGGCTTTGCCCAATCCCTTCTCGTCCACTTCTCGAGGGTTAGGGTTTCTCTCTCTCTCTCTCTCTCTCTCTAGAGTAACGATGGCGAACCGTACGGACCCAGCAGCGAAGAGCATAAGGGGAACGAACCCTCAAAACCTAGTGGAGAAGATTCTGAGGTCGAAGATATACCAGAACACCTACTGGAAGGAGCAGTGCTTCGGTTTAACGGCGGAGACGCTGGTCGACAAGGCCATGGAGATCGACCACCTCGGCGGCACTTTCGGAGGCAACCGCAAGCCCACACCGTTCATGTGCCTCGTCATGAAGATGCTCCAGATCCAGCCGGAGAAGGACATCGTTGTTGAATTTATCAAGAACGAAGATTACAAGTCGGTATACGCAACTCCTGAAGCGATTCAATTTCTTTTGTTTCCAATGTTGATGAGATACATGATGTTATTTTGATTTATTCTTTCTCTATTGGGGTGCGTTCTTGGAACTAAGATTTTGAAGTTGCATTCTTGTCTTGTTGCGGATATTAGAGAATTTGGTGCTTGCTAGAGTTTCTCTTGGGCTCCATTTACTTGTCAAGAAATTTTTGTAGGAAAGCGGATATAAGAACCAAACCAAACCTAACCAAAGATAAGATATGTAGGAGAAAGTTGGAGCAGAGTAGTTTAATTAGTAGATACTGGTGTAGAGACAAAGATTCCTGGAAAGTTTTGTGGTTTTTGCAGGTTAGTTTTTGAGGAAAGTTAATGCTGGTTGGAAAGTTGAAAGCTTTTAAAAAAAAATGCTGAAAAATTAAAAATTCTTGTTCTTTTCCTCTCATGCAACTGAATGGAGCCATGGGTGGGTTCAATGGATAACTTGTTTATAGAAAAAGCTTGTTCTCTAAAATTTGACTCGATACCAGTGAAGGGCACTGTGTAGAGTTAATCTTAATGCAGTAAAATTCTGGTTTCTTTTTAAAAAGGTTTGTCGAATTATATTTTTGGTAGACTTATAATGTGATTGTTTAGAATTGATGCCCCATCATCTAGCGTTTTATTATAATTCAAATAGGTGTAGTGGGTTCAAGAATCAAGATATAAGCATTAAGCGTGCCTGGATGTATTGCATCAGTCTGCTATTTCTCCCTCCTTATGTTGGCATTACCTTTTGGTGGTTGTGATTTGTCCATGATGTTATAACAATTGTAAAACGTGGATGCCATTATTATTATTATTTTTTTTTGGTAATGGAACAAGCCACAAGTTTGACATGCCATTTATTGCAAGCAGGTATGTTCGAGTACTTGGAGCATTTTATTTGCGTCTTACAGGGACGGATATTGATGTGTACCGGTACTTGGAACCATTGTACAATGACTATCGGAAATTGAGGTGCAAATTACCTGATGGGCGTAAGTATTCCGACGATTTTTAGTCATCTCTATAATATTCCCTGATTTCGATTCTCCTTTCTGTGCTTTGTGGCATGATAGTAATCTGTATTGTCACGGTTTTGCTGTATTTGTAACAGAGTTCTCTTTGACTCATGTGGATGAGGTTATCGACGAGCTCCTGACGAAAGATTATTCATGTGATATTGCTATGCCACGTATTAAGAAAAGGTACTGTGTTGTTTTTTTTTTTTGTCAGCTATAATATACAGATTTCTCATATATGATTGTGATCATGAGTTATTTAGTTGTTTTTATGGGGAAAAAACCAGCTAGGTAATTCCTCATGAGTTATGTAGTTGTTTTTATGGGGAAAAAATCAGCTAGGCAATTCCCTTACCTTACTTCAACATTTGCATGTAGAAATGTTGCAATTCCATTTCTAGTCATAATAGAGTAATAGACTGCCAAACACATACTAGCATGGTATGTGTCATTTTGGGTGCACAACACGCATATTGTCTTGACTTGAGCCACGGTCAAATGCAACTTCAAACTTCACTCTAGTTCATTTTTTCTTATAGAGCTTTGCATTGTAGCTTCTTTGTTGGCTTATCAACTGATGAGGCTTTCTCTATGGTTGCCACTCCATTCACCACTTGTTTGTCATGTTATTATGGGTTCAAAGAGTTATTGTTTAAAAGGTGGAAGTTTCTCTCCAATAGATCTCGTCTATGTTGCACGGACACGGGTGCGGGAATCGGATACGGGTGTGGATCCAAGAGTCGGACACTTGAAACCTGAAAATTGAGGATTCGTGGATATGGATCCAAATTTGGACACGGGTGCGGGGATCCGCCACGTAATATCTTTTTAAATATTTTTAAAAATATTTTAAAATATTTCTAAGATTTTTTGTTATTTTTTGAATTTAATATATGAAATAATAAATATTTTATGTACTAAAAGTACATCCATTTTTTTATTTACATGAAAAATATAAATTTTATGTGAAAAATATTTTTTTATCTCAATTTTTTGAATAACAGGAAAACATTTTAAAAGTGTGATGCAGCTGTTCTACAGCCGTGTGCTTAGGGAATCAGTATTACGTAGTGGAGGTTTGTAGTAGTGGAGAATAGAGAGGGTCATGATCAGGTGTGACACTCCCAAGAGGAAAAGGACAAATTTTAAAAAGTCAAGGCCATAAGTTAATAACTTAACTCCAGGTGGCACTTTAGTGGTTACTCTAAAATTGGGTGGAACATGTTGCACCCACAGGATAACAAAGCCTTGTACAGGGTTTATTTAGATCTTTGTACCATCGTCTTCCTCCTGAGAACGAACTGCCGCTGCAGAGCTGCTGGTCTTCATCATCATCAGGTCTCTCTCTCTCTCTCTCTCTCGATCACTCTCGATCTTCTTCTTCTTCTTCTTCCGCCAACAACAACTCGCCGACCACCGTCGACCGTCACCCACCGGTCGCCAACACCGAACGAACCAAACCTGCACCGAGACGTATCCGGTTTTTCCCAGCCGGATCCGACACGTATCCCGTACCCGTGTCCGTGCGGATACTTCGCCCATTTTGGGGGATCCGTGCAACATAGGATCTCGTAAATTATTTGACATGCATAATGATTGAAGGTCTTTCTTCATAGAATTTTGTGTTAGTGCTTAGAGATATTCTTCGAAATTTAGGAGGGTGTCATTGTTGTAATCACGGTGATTAAGTTGGCCTCCTGTTTTTTTTCTGTGTAATTAATTTCGCCTTTTGATTACCCAGTTAGCTTGCTGTTTTCTAGAAAATTCCTATTCCCCATCGATGATGAGTCCTAGTACCATCCTCATGACCACGGTGAGACACCCTCCATCATTCTCTTCTCAAGGATGGCTGTCCATAATCATGCTGTCATGATTGAAAGCAGTACCGAAAGTTCAGACAACCAATACATGTCTCACACATTAACTTGCCGCCTCCTACTCTACATCTGACTAAAATAGGTTCCCTGCTGTTACCTTACACGTGAACCTCATCCTCATCCACTGACAAGGGGTTTCATGTCATGGTTTCATTGACATTACCACCACCCCTTTCTTAGATTCATGAAAACAGCCACAGACTGCTGATAAAATCGACATAGGCTAACACTCTCGTTCTCACTTTACGAGGACCATGCTTCTGCTTGTACTACCATCCAATGGGAGCCACTGGTCGAACCCCCACTGATGCAGTACTTTAGAGTTTAGTGGCTGTAACCCTCTTCTTAAGGATAGGATTGTGGCGGGGAATGGGGCTGAAAGACCTCCACTGATGCCAACACTTCGCACCTTGTATCAACTGATGGGTGAGCTGGAGAAACCCAGTGCTCTTGCTTGCTGACAAAATGACAGCGGAGGGCGGTAACATATAGCCACTGGTCAAGCCACTGATGCAGTACTTTAGTGGCTTTGACCCTCTTCTTAAGGATAGGATCGTGAAGGGGAATAAAGCCCCAACCAAATCAAAGACCGCCACTGATGCCAATACTTTGCACCTTCTATAAACTGATGGTGAACTGGAGAAACCCAGCGCGCTAGCTTGCTGACAAAATAACAGTGGAGGGCGATAACATATAGAGGTCTTGAACAACTACTTTCCTCCCTTGTCCCTTAAAGTCTTTAAGAAACCCAAACACGGCTCCTGATAAAACCACCTGCAAACCCTAAGGGACCCATTGAAGCTCATTGGCATTGCATGCCTTTTTGCTTACAATAATTTTAGGGTTGTGATCTATCTCCAGTGACATATTGTCACTTTGGTAAGAGTACATTGGTCCAAGAATCTGGAAGGTGGTGTGGGGGTGGATTTTCATATAACTAAGTCCAGATCCTGTGTTTATGTTGCAATGCCTTTAGGACTTGATGAATGCCAATATCTAATTAGCATTTGAATGGTAGTCATTTAGGGGATCTGTAAAGCTCAAGGAACCAGTTGTCATTTGGAAATGCATTCGTGGGCTTGGAAAGACCAGGGAGTCTAATGTTTGTCCTTGTCTCCTGCAAGGACAAAACTTGAGGCTCTGATCTGGTCCAAGCTTGGCCTGGTAGGAGATTTCTTTCCTCATTTAAGCTGGCGAACTGCTTCCAAGAAATGTGTTCTTGTTGGCATTCCAATCATTTGTCATGCAAGTGTTCACTATTTAATATTTTGTTTCACAACTATTTTTCACCTAAACTTTCCTTGGCATTTTTGTACTTGGATACTCTATACATGCAGATGGACTCTTGAATCTATTGGTTCACTCGAACCTAGAAAAAGTGCTTTGGAAGATGATTTTGAGGAGGAGGAAGAAAAAGAAGAGGAAGACGAACAAAATGCTGAGTTAGAAAATGGAACTCATGAAAAGGTTCTCTTACTCCTCTTTCATTGCTTTTTTAAACTATTGAGTTTACCCAAAAGGTTTCATTTTTGGGTATTCTCTTTCTTGATGTGTTGGACTTTTGTTGTTGATATAACAGGATTACTACCGTGGGCGAAGTCCCGCAAGGGAAAGAGACAGGGACCGTAAACGTGACAGTCACAGATATAGGTAAATGCATTATGGTCTTGTATTTTCTATTCTTGCAGTTATTTTGTCGAGTTAATCATTTATTGCTCTTTCCTTCTCTCCTTGGTCCCTGGCACTATTTTTTTTATTACCGATTCGATAGTATATATTATCATGATTCTTTCCTAATATTGTTGATTTGTTGGAAATGGAGAAATTCGACTATTCCCAATGTCTTCCTTTTCCCTCTTACACTTCACCTTTTTGGTATTCCATGGCTAGTAAGTCGTGTTATTCCTTCCTCTTCGTCGCAATGTCACGTTCCATCAAAACTATGAATTTCTTGTTTATTGTTTGCTTTCGTAAGCAAGAGAGGCACGGAAATATGTCGACTTTAATCATACTCAAAGATTGATACATGGTTTGAAAGTATGGGTGCGCCGTGCACCTAATCATATCTTGAATGCAAAGTGTGAAGTCCAGGTCTGTTACAGTTAGATTTCTGGTGCCAATGTGGGAGATATATTAATTCTGAAGTAAAATTACCTTTTGGTCCCTTTGTCTCTGCTTGAATCCATGTTCTTAAGGAAGGGGTAGTTGTGGATGTAAGGATGGTGGGTAAGTGATTTCCTCCCTCATCCTTCCTTTTGCATTTTTTTATGAGTGATTTTGTGGAAGCTGTTGTCTGGAAACTTTGCATACACCGTCACACACATTCACTTGTTTTGGATAATATGCTGCTGTCATGGTTTTCAAAGACCTCAGTGGCTTGAAACAGCTTCCTATATCAATTCTATTCTGGTCCTGCCAGGTTTCTCTGCACTGGCAGTGTGCAGCTGAGAAGTATGATGGATCAAACAATCAAATTCAGTTAAACTGTTGTTTTATATCCCTGAATGTAGTATTCTTGTCTTACACGTGATTCTACATCGAAACGCTGTGTCCTCGGGTCAAAGAATCTTATGAAAGTAGGAAAATGGTTTTGTTCATGAATTAGATTTGCTCTACTCCTTTTTTTGTTGCCGTTTTCGTTCTCTATAACTTTTTTTTTCAATTGTTTTCAGATTATAATTACTTTTATACATCACATTGGAGCTCATATTGTGGCTTAATGTGAATGAATATCTTATACCCATTAAGGACGATGAGTTTTCTATGTACTGTACGGTCTTCCATCCAATAGTATTTATGAAACTAAACAGTCATGTATTGGTTCATTGGAATACTGGAATTATGAATGTGATTTTTAACCTTTTCTGTTTTATGACTTCAATTTCCCCAGGGATCGCGACTATGAGAGGGACCGTGATTATGATAGGGAACGCGGAAGAGGACGGGACAGAGATAGGGAAAGAGACAGGGATCGGGAAAGGGACAGGGACCGTTATCGCCTCAGAGATGAGAAGGACTATGGCCGTGAGAGGGAGAAAATAAGGGAGTGGGAAGGTAGGGACCGGGATAGGCGAGACAGGGATCGTGGCAGGCGGAGGAGCCATTCGAGGAGCCGAAGCAGGAGTAGGGACCGTAAGGATCGCGATGGAGAGCATCGCAAGAGGCATGCCCGGAGCAGTGCCAGCCCTAGAAGGCACGAGAACGGGACAGAGAATGAACCGAAGAAGAAGAAAGAGAAGAAGGAGAAGAAGGACGATGGGACCGATCACCCGGATCCTGAGATTGCCGAGGCAAACAGAATTCGGGCTTCCCTAGGGTTGAAACCATTGAGGCCATGACTAGTGGGTGTTTGTATTTTCTGTTTAATTTGATGTATTAACAGAAAGAGGTAAAGTTGCTACTTGGCTGTTGCTAGTTGCTTTGTGCTGATCGGTATTAAGCCTAGTGGATCTCTTTATTTTTGTTTCAACAGTATAGGTTACCTGGTTTTCCCTGCTTATATGTACATGTCAGGAGGATGGATGATTTTGTAGCTGTGTTCTCTGGTCATTTGCAATGATGTGGTTCTGATAGGGTAAAATTGTTTGTTCCATCGATAATATGCTGCGGATTGGCTTGTGCCTTGCTGAACTTTGAACTTGGCGTAGACTTGCTGTTCATCTCACATTTCTGTAGGACCTTGTACCAAGTGTATGGATCCCATGGGGCGAAGAAGGGTGTTGGGGCACTGTGTGACAGTGTCCAAAGACCAGTGAATACTTATGGCAATTGATAATCGTACTCCAAAAATTGATGCAGGCACTCCAAACTACAGTGGTTTTTCGAAAGTACCATTTTGCAAGTTTCATGAATTCAGGCACTCTAAAATAATTTTACTTTTCTCCTTTGGTCCTTTGTTAATGGAGGAAGAAAAATAGATGCTCACCCAAACCCTAGCCGTCAAGTGCCGCTTCCCGTTACCTTTCGTCGATGGTAGCTGCTCCCAATCGTCGCCTCTGGCTTGCATTCTGTTCGATTTAGGTTATAGATTATATCTCTTTTTGTTTCATGTGGTGTGAATATGCATTCCTTATATTCTGCGATTTCCTTTACATGTGGCGTGAAAATCATCTCTTTCTTGTCAATGAATTGAGTTTCTTTACATATAACCAACCCATTTGTACTTATACTTTACAAATCATCTCTTTGTTGCTTTACATATGACCGACCCATTTCTTTACATTAGTTTGGATCATTAGTTGTTTTGTTTGAAGCTGGTATTTAACATGAGTTTATTAGCACTAGTATTTAACTTTTGTAGATTTTTTAACATTAGTTGTTTTAGATCATTAGTCTCATTTTGGTTTCTGCTATTACGCCATTGATATTGACACGAAATCATCTCATTCAGATGCTCTAGTATCACGCATCTACTAGGAAAAAATGACTTGTATGGCTTGTCGAAATTGAATCCTTTGACTTTTGCTTTCTCCAGATTAAATTTTTTTTTTTTTTGAAGAGCTCTCCAGTTATGTTTATATAAGTGAAATTGAATGTTCTTTTTGGTGTTGCCAGCATGGCCGTAAACCTTTGAAAGGTGAGGACTTCATAAAGCAATTTCCGTTAGGAGTGCCTCAAGTAAATGAGGAAATAATTTTGGGGTGGAATGTCTCAAGTAATTTTTATAGTATTTTGAAAAGGGTAGTTTTGTAACTTAATTAAATTTTGAAGTGTCTGCATAAAAAAGGAGCCCCAAAATCAGCTCCCATACTTGTTATAGTTTAATAAAATGATGGAAAAGCTCCCATCAAGAAGTCTAAATGTTTAGGGGGTGTTCCGCTAACTTGGCTTTTTGGCTTTTTTATGTGAGAGCTCGAAAAACGCGTAGCTTTTTTGTGATTTTTTATGTGATGTATTGTGAGAGGATGATTTGTCTTGAAAAATGCAAAAAACTGACTTTTAACTTTTTGCGTTAGTGGAACGGGGCCTAAATGCATAAATGGTTGTCTTGAAGCAATTATAATCGAAAAATAGAAAAAAACACATACGGTGGACATGAAAAGTATAAATAGAGATGTATCATTCTGCCCATCAAACAAATTAGTCTTGAATCCTTAACAGTCCTCTCCCCCTTACCGCTTTTGTGGTTGACAATCATACTAGGAGTTAAAAGATTAACCACTAATTGCTCAAGATACATTGTAAAATTGAATAAGTTAAGGTTGTTTTCTACGGAGGATAATTTTGAAAATGGAGGATAATTTTGATATAAAAGGTATATAGTGGAGGTAAAAGTTGATGTGTAAAGAGTAATGATGATATTTTTTTAATAAGTTGGATTTATAAAGCAACACACGTAAAAAAAAAGGATAGAGGGAGTATAATATAATGGATATGCACATATAGATGTATGTTCATTATAAAAATGAAGCTTAGCCTTGACACAATAAAACTTTGTAGCTTAATAGATACAAAACTAGCTTATATTGCAACATTATGTGGGTCGGTTTGAGGCTCTAACCCCTGCCCCTGCCCCAGAACCAGATTATAATAAATATTGATCAACAAATTATTAACAAATTTTGCATGAAAAAAGGTTAAATCATTCCTAAAAAGGGAGTTTATATGATCTTATATTCTTGCTTATTTATAAGAAAAATTCAAACAAAACAAAAGTGGTACCATATTGTCGAATGTAATTTAACAATTGGGATAAATCCGAATTGACCTATAGATTCTTATCGTTTTTGCATGAACCATGAATCGAATCATGAATCGTATGATTAATCACTGATTTTATATTAGCCTCAATTCACCTATAGATTCGTACCATTTTTTAGTAAATCGTGAATCGTGCAATTCTGACAACTATGATTCAAAACCCAAAACAGAGATTTGATTTGAAGCCTACTCTTATCCTCCTTTTTTACTAAGGGGACAAATAATTTAGTGCCCTTGGGACACCGCGTGGCGGTGGCCCAGGCTCGTTCTTCATCACAAATTATGGTGGAATCCAAGACAATGCATGAACCATACCACAATGTGTAGTGGAGAAAGACCCTCAAGCAACGCGGCATTAAATAGTCTGTCCTTGGGACAAGGGGTTGCTGCTGTGCACCATCCGAGCCGTCCATTGCTCGGATGGACGGCCCAGATTTCACCTCGGCACCCTTACATCCGAACCGTTGGTTGTCGTGCGTGCAAAATGAAATCTGGACCGTCCATCCGAGCAACGGACAGCTCGGATGACGCACAGCACCTGCTGTGCATGGGGCTGCACAACAGCAACCCCAAATCCCTGTCCTTGATCTATGTGGGGGTTGAACCATCACTACGTGAAGAGAGCTCATTATATACTCTACCAAGTGGGGGTATCTTCTTGATATGCTCATTTTGTCTCAAATTCCTTCTTCACTTTTATTATTCCAGACATATCAAAACATTATTTATACTTTTCAAATGTATAATATTTTAAATATGTAATTTGGATCTTATTTAATAAATCTTAATTATATTTTCGATCGAACATTTTTAAGATTATAAAAAATATTATAGATTAGAAAATTAAGTAAACAAAAACTGACAAGCTTATGAAAAAAAAAGACAAGAAATTTGAGATGGTGGAGTATTAAATGTAGAATCGAAAGGTAAAATAAAGTAGAGCTTTTAATATTTTTATCCCCTAAATTATCCATATTTTTTCTACTTTGTCCCTAAACTATGAAAATCACAAAATTATCCCATAAACTATTTGATTGCAACCCTTTTAATTCAATAGTAAATGCCATCAATTTTTTTGGACAGAAAATCATTTACATGCACAAGGTCGGCTTTGGACCGAACTTTCCATTAACGACTATAGTGACGCGCTTGACCTACCCTAAGAAAAAGGGCGAAAAGCACTGTGTGCATAGATTGTAACGTGGGACCCACTTTGGTGTCCTACATAAACAATCGAATCCGTTTGTTAATTTTAAAATATGTTTTCGAGTTACCTCATAGAAAATATGTTCAATCGGATAACTCTAAGTACTTGATCTTACATTTGAATTTTTGATTAAGTGTTTAAGGTTATAAAAAATTGGAAGATTAGATAAAGCACTTAGAGATATTCGATTGAGCTAATTTTTTTACAAAAGCTACTTGAAAATATTATTTTTAAAGTAAGGAACGTTCCAGATTGTGTTTGGGACCCCAAAGTGGACCCCACAAAGCGATTTGTGCGCACACCTATTTAATGGGTAAATGGTTTTCCATCCAAAAAAGTGGATGGCGTTAATTATTGGACGGGGTTGTAATCAAATAATTTAGGGGATAAATTTATGGTTTTCATAATTTAGGGACGAAGTAGAAAAAATATGAATAGTTTAGGGATAAAAGCATAGAAATTGAGTAATTGGACTACCCGACCCAACAACCCATCAACTCCTTTTTTGTTTTTGGTTGGCAAGTAACCCATCAAGCTATCAACTCCTTTAAACCCTTCTTCTACCCTATTTCTCCGGTGTTATGTTCTTCTTGCTTTGCTGAAGAATGAGTTCAATCGCTAGATTCGTGAAATTGTTGAGAGTCCCACCTCCTTCCACACCCACATCTTCCTTCGGTACCTGTGTGTGTGTGTGTGTGTGTGTGTGTGTGGTGTATATATGCATACATATTATAGAAATGTTTGCATATCGATCAGTTTGTGCGCGATATACTTGATCAACCATATGTATTGACCTAATTAGTGGATTTACCTGGTATTTATACACTTCTGCTTATGGGTATTTGTGGGTTAAGCTTGGATACTGTTTCATTTTACTGGCTGTTCTCGGAGGGTTTCTGTGAAGTACTTCACGGGGGAATTTGTGGAATGTAATCCAATTCACTCACTATATGGGGAAAACGTAATCCAATTCACTCGCTATATACGTAATCAACCATAGATATTGACCGAATTAGAATTAGTGGATTTCACCAGGGATTTATACAATTCTAGTATTCTACTTATGGGTCTCTGTGTGTTAAGTTTGGATACTGTTTCAGTTTATCAGAGGTTTTATATTTAGTAGTGAATAGGGGACTTTATGGGCTCGGTATATAGGGGGAATGGGTTTGTTTTATGATGGGAATGTGCATGTTGTATCGGCTTTATGAGTTGATATTGTGTTGTTTTTGAAATACAGTGGTTGGTGCAAAAGTCAGCTCGAAGTTTTGCTACTCGACGATATCGTTTGATAGTGAAAATGATGACGAGGGAAAGAATATTGAAATGGAAGATGATTATTTTCTCCCCGAAAAGCCCGAGTTACAACTCCAGAGTGTGGACCCTAGGAAGGGTTGGGGTTTCCGCGGTGTGCATAAGGTAATTGTTGATGTTAGTTGTGATTGCATAACTCAATCTGGGTATTGTTATTATTTCATTTGAAACCTCATTGATTCGTTGCTGTTTATATGGATCTTGTTTGCGAGTTAAAATTGAAACCGTGACAATGAGATATTGTATAGGGTTAGATTTTAAATTCTATGAGATTATGCTGTATCGATCCCTTAATTTCTGATGATTGAGTTGTGAAGTCCATTGTTTCTGGATTATTTATATTAAGTATTGAGGGAGAGTGCTAAGAAATGGTATGTAGGACAGGGAATTTTTTTAGCAGAAGGATTTACGCTTTGAGACCTGGGTAAAATAGAAGGCCATAGTCAATTTAACTAGCATAACCTTGGTTTTGAGTCAACTTCTTTTTCTTTTGGATTGGATTCGGAGAGGAGATTACAAACTAAATGCAGGACATGATTCAAAATGTATATGCTCTTCTTGTGCTTGGTTGTTTTGGCAGCCACATGGAGGATTATAAACGTATACTTATGTCCACTAGAGTGAGTAACTTCACTGAAAGGTTGCTTTTACTGTTACAGGCTATTATATGTGGAAAAATTGGGCAAGCTCCTGTGCAGAAGATCTTGAGAAATGGCAAAATTGTCACCATTTTTACAGTTGGGACAGGGGGCATGTTTGATCAAAGAACTTTTGGAGCAAATGACCTTCCAAAACCCGCCCAGTGGCATCGAATAGCAGTGCATAATGATACCCTTGGGTCTTATGCAGTTCAACAACTTGTCAAAAAGTACACCTCCGGCTTTTCAATGAAATGAATTTTCCTTGTTTTAGTTGGTGTCTAATGTTCCCTTTTCTACAGCTCTTCGGTTTATGTGGAGGGGGACATTGAAACTAGAGTTTACAATGACAGTATCAATGGGGAAGTTAAAAACATACCAGAGATATGTGTGCGGCGTGATGGTATGTAGACATACATTGGATTATTTTACTGATTCCTTGTAGTGTTATGTTGTTGATTGTGGAGTATAGATCGTATTTTATTTAATTTTTCCAGAGATTTTACTTTGCAATACTCAGTGGAAGTCTTAACTTTGGAGCTACAAGTTATTGACCGAGTTCCACAATACACTCTTCACCTCCTTATGCTGGTTCATGACAACATTTCCTTGGGAGTGAAGAGGCCAGCCCTAGGCATCCGCCTAAGACCCCCTCAAAATTGTTCCAAAACTATGGCCCCTCAGTTCATAGGTAAGTAATAAGTAGGTATAGTGCTTTTACCAGTGCTCTTAAAGTCACTAGGTGCTAGGCGGGTGGCTGGGCACCGCTTAGTGCCTAGGGCAATTAATCGGGGATTAATCAGTGCCAGGAAATTGTAAATAATCCCCACCCCATCCCCAAGTTGTGAATAAGTAGAACAAACATTACATAACATCCAAAATGAAAACACTAACATTCATCCATAGATCCATCCATCAAAATCAAACTTTTTAATCCCTACTATATATGGAAACTAAGTAGTAAGTATTACCAAATAACTAGTTATGCAAAATTTAATGTTCATAGTTCAAACCAAATGAAACCAAGTAGTACCAAATAACTAGTTAGGCAACTAATCCCGTTTAGCCGCCTAGCTGATTAGTTGCCGACTAATCCCGCCTAGTGGCCGACTAATTCTCCCGGCGCCTAATTTCAATGCCTAGGCCCCTAGTCGAGGCGGCTGGGCACTGCCTAGGCAAACTTTTTAGAACACTGGCTTTTAGTTGATTGATTTTTAGGCCGATTAGATGATTGATTTTTAGGCCGATTAGTTGATTATTTTTGTTCTAATGTATTTTCTTGTCTTTACGTCATTTTTTTCTACCTGTTGTATTACTCTTCACTAGAATAATTGAAATAGTTAGCAAATGGATCAGAAATCATAAAGAAATAGCTTGATCTTGATTTTGGTGGATTTTTTTGTTACCTTTTGCTAATGTAATATGTATTTTGTAAGCTTTTGTTTCCTCTATTGAAGACGAACAAGAAAAATATAAAGACCTTAGCTAAGCTGGTTGCAAATTTGATAAGTACTTCCATATGTAACCTTTAATAGCAGCTTGACTTGGTATTCAGTTTATCTTTTTAAAATTTTGTTTAGCTATATAGACGTTACATGTAATTGAAAAATACCGTTATATAATCCAAGTACTTTAATAAAATTGTCAAAATTATTTAAGTCAAACCTTCGATACCAAGTTTTAAACCAAAACACTTAAATAAGCAACAATAACATATATGATTTGTTTCAATCCTTATTTTATTATGATTTTAAAGGTTAATTGTATTGCTTCAATTTTTAAATGAAAATACTAGGGCCCCAATTTTTCAAGCTCACCTAGGGCCCCAAAATGTCAGGGTTGGCTGTAGTTTTTTGTCAATATTGGAATTTGTTAGGGTTGGAACAGGGAAGCCATTAGTCTATTGTAACGTATGTTTCCTTGGTTTTTTCTCCTCTCCACTTCTCCATGAACCTATATAGTGCTCAACGTTGCACCTTTGTTACTAGTTTCAAATTAAATCAAATTGATCTGTAAATTTTTCATGCTCAGAACTTACTATGATACATGTTATTTTGTGTACTTCTTTGTATATGTTTTGAAGTTTGTTGGAGTCTTGCATAGATGGATTCAGTAAGTATGGCACCGACTTGCCTAGAAATTGTGATAAGTATGTTTCCTTGCAGGGAAGATTCGCCTTGTCAAAACGGGAGAAAGCATCAGCAAAATTTCCTTTGATGAGCTGCGTAAGTTTACTAACTAGATATTTGCAAGTTTCAACTACCAGATGGCTAGCTGGTTTTGTGGCTGTTAGAAAAAGACAATACTAATGAAGTAGAATGGAAAGAACCGTAACTGGGACGAAGATGAAGAAGAAACCTGTTAGAATGTCACTGCATTGTTTATTCAGTGACAGGGTTTGTAAAAAGAAATACATATCTTGTATTATGTAGATGCCAGTATCTTAAAATGTAGTAGTTGCAATTATGCTGAGTTAATTTGCCATCTCATCTTTTATACCTGACCACCGTGGCCATCTGTTTTTTGGTAGGAGAGGGATTGCTTTAGTAGAAAGGTTGTTCTCAGTCTGACAAATTTTATTATCAGAAGGGAGAGCAGCTGAAGAATCCTATTCTTGTAAGAAGACTTTTGTTTTGCAATTTTTATTTCTTTGATAACTTAGTTGAACTATTTTCATCTATTAATTTGATTTTCCAGCAAGCCTCTATTTCTTTTATTTTCTCATCCTATCGTTTCCTTCAATGAATGCTTCATGTCTTGTGGACATACTCACTTATTATGCATAGCATGCTCTTAGAGAACGTCTATCTTGGTTATCATACAGTATTATGGATGTTATGATGATGTAAATTGGAAATATGATTTTGGTTTTCTTTGAATTTTAGTTGCACTTGTCAACTAGATGTATTGACATCCTCCACCAGACCTCAATTGCACTTTTGAGCTATCTCTGCGTTGTTCGCTATCTCTTGAGAGAAAAATGCATCTAATACATTAGTTCAAGCCTCAAGAGACTCGTTCTGCTTATCAGAACCAGCTTCTATAACGCCTCCAACTCCTTCATTTAGCACCACTTCATATGGATTCTTATCCCCTCAGTTGCCTAGACCAACTCCTTATGATTCCTTCTCTGTATTGCTGCTATTCTCCATTTCCCTTTATATCAGAGAGATGCTTAGAATTCTTTTCTATACGGGGACATAAAAGAAAGTTTGTTAGACCATTGAATGGACCTCTAGTACCGCACTTATCAGATTACTTAAGGTAATGGACAGAAGGGATAGACTGAGCTAGACTACCAGGAGTGGGTACTAAGCAAAACAAAAAAATCGAAAAAGGAATTGGTAATCGCAAATATGCGACTTCTTGCTCTCCACAAGGCATGCTACTTCCTTCCCGGTAAGCTAAGACAGTCAGAGGCTGACATTGGGCCTGTAATTCATCGGGTTAACATATGCACTCTGCAATTTCGAAGCTGTTCATTCCTTAAGTGGTGTAGATCCAGTCTGATCGTTTCAAGAGTAGTGGAACATTAATCTATAATTTGGTCTCCTTATATTCCCACCTGGTATTTGCGTAACAAAATAGTAGCAACTTACTGACTTGGTCTACTCATCCATTTCTGATCGCCTTAGATCAACGAATAAAGTAGAATTAGCAAAATCTTTTATGCATCATTATTAAGCAATGTCACGTTGGTTTCCTTCCTAATGTAAAGCTTTGTATGTCTTGTAGCATATTGATTCTTAACATGTTTGATCGAAGGGAGTTCCCGGTTGGTTGAGGCTTTATACCCTCGCCATGATGTCGGGGCCTATCCCCCTTCCATCAGTCTAGATTAGGATAGTATTTCCTATTTCAAAATAGCCTTACCATGTTTCAGTTGCCAAAACCAATGCAATCTTGCCAAGTATGTACTCTAGCTTTCGCTACTTCTAGACTCTACGATTTTAGTGTTCCTTAATGTGCATTAACTAATTTGATTTGGTTTCAGAATCATCACACAGCTAGATATAAATGACCTATCAAAGTTTACCTAGAGCTTTGCACTATCTTTTTATTATTTTCATAAGTTTGTCCTTGCCTTTTTTATCAATTATAAATGTTCTTTGTGATCTACGAGGAGCCACTTTAGGAAATGGGATGTCCTTATTAGGCAAATGGTCTCCAAGAAACACTAAACAAGTAAAGTGGTGTTGATGTGAAATTATATATCCTTTTCTCCCTCACCCTTTGGATTAAAGTAGCATTTGATGATGACAGAAAAGGGGATCCACTGTTCCAGATGAAATCCAGTGGTGGGGACCAACTGACCAGCTATATTTTGAAATCTTCCTTGGAGCACTTCCTTAGGACTTTACATACATGGTGCTTTTTCCATATCAAGATTTAAGTAATCCCCTGATTTAGTGCCTTGTGTATGTAGTCTTCTGGTGGTAACCCATGACTGAGTTCATTAGTGGTTTCGATATGTGCTCTATTTTCAGTTAATTTTTCATGGTGTATTGAGAATATAAAAAATAGGGCTTCTCTCTCTACTTCATATTTGCTCTATTTGTTACTGGTTGCTTTCAGACGCAGTAGTCAAGAAGAGTGTATGATAGTAGTGGATAGTAGGGCTAGGGGAAGAGAAAGACCTAAATTGACTTTGGATGCCGCCATACGAAAGGACTTGGGCTTACTATACCTAAGTGAAGAGGTCGCCCTAGACAGAGCTCAATGGAAAAACAGGATTCATGTAGCCGACCCCAATTGATTGAGACATACAGAGCTGGCTTAGACATGAATCCCAAGAAGCATGGGATTTAGGCCCACCAAAAAATCAAAATTTTAGGGCCCCCAATTATTTAGGAACCCTACATATGTATACTAGATGCAATATAATTTTTGTGTAAGCTCTCCATACAAAAAATGCCCCAATTCGAATTTAGGGCCCAATTTTTGTATGCAAATTATAGGATGGGCCTCGTTTAATAAGTTTGATTTAGGCCTTCGAAATCTATGAGCCAGCTCTGGAGACATAAGGCTCGGTTTGGTTTTGGTTGGTTTCAAATCTAGGGCATGTAGCTGAAATTATTAACCAGTGATAATAGGATCATATTATTTTAGGCCTGGTCAATGTTTTCAAAGGCGAAGTTGAGACTTGCCGCGAGACTCGCATTATTGCATCAAGAGTATGCTATTGGAAAGACTTTGGATTTGTGCCCTTCTCACCAAAAGCCTACGCCTTGTGAACTATGGGAATGCACAAGGTGCACTATTTGTGCCATTTTATGCATTTTATGTGAGGCACAAGGTTTTTAGGAGCAATATGCGCTGTAGATCTTCGGAGTCCTCTCTTTCAACCTTTCACATTTTCTTGAAGTAATAGAGTACCTATTTGGTTGTGTTTTTATAATAAAAACTAGTTATACTTATATAAGGTATGTATTATGTGTTTAGAGGGGTTATAATTTTTACATAGCGTTGTTATCAGTCTTCATTTTTTTAATTTCTAAATAATTCTATGTATTCATTGAATTAAACCAAACCAAATGAAGACGCAAGTCCCATTCAACTGGGGTCGGCTGCATGAATCTGTTTTCTCATTGAGTTCTGTCAAGGGCGTGGTGGTCCGTGATATCTAATGGAACGCCCTAGCATAGTTGAAATTCATTAGTGCATGTTATCAGAATCTAACAGGGGATTTTACGTGCTGGCTCTCAGTTGAGCTACCTAACGCACTACCGTCCCCCTTTATCCCGGTTTAGGATTGGCTTTGTGGCAGATAAGACCTGAAGCATGGTACAGACGGAGTTGCATATATTGAACTGAAAATTAAAATTCTAATGCTTACTTCTCAACGCCTTGCCTCATGAGGGATCAAACCCCTCGTATTGGGTACTTGTTTTTAAGAACTTTTTGGCACTGATTGCAAAATGGGGTCTTTGTATTTAACTCGGAACTTCCCTTCATGGGTTCATTGGCATGCCTGTTGCGGGAAATGGAATCTACTTTATGTTTCTAGAGGTCTAATAATTTCGTACTGTGTTACCTTTTAACAAAATAAGCATTAACTTAAGACAATGTTAATGATACAGCTCAAACTAACAAATCTGCTTCACAGTTCATGAATGTCACCTCAAACTTGACATTTATTTATACCCGCTATCGTTTAGAATAACATATCTTAACATGGCTTCACTCATAAATAAACCTGAGATGCCCCGACACGTACTCTGGCCTCCAATAGCTTGTTAATTAACAAAACAAACTTTCCTCTTTCAGAAAATCCTTTTGTTTTTATGCATTTAATAGTAAGCTATGTTGCTATTTTGTGCTGTTGACTTTGTAGTAACTTGTGCATTCTATAAGTAGGCACCTATCTCTTGGTTTATCTTGCCTCTTTGTAGAGTGAATCATGGTGTTTGTAATACTGTTCTTGCTCATTCCATTTACCCAAGTGTCAACACTTGAAGTTTGCCCTAAATGTGGTAGCATGGAAGTTCCATACCCCCTAAGCACCAACAACTGTGGAAACCCTAATTACAGAGTCTACTGCAACAATGGCACTCTAGAGTTTATGTCAGCTGGTGGATTTTACTACAAAATCCTCAGTATCAACCCAAGTTCTTATAAGCTCATCGTAAGCCCACCCCTAATACAAAAAAACTCTTGTCAGTCCTCTGATCTTGCTTTCGGTGGATTAAGGCTTGACGAGAACTCTCCTTTCAACATATCTGCCCATAACACAGTCATGTTATTCAACTGCTCTGAGAATATTCTTTTATCGCCGTTGAATTGTTCTTCAAACAGCTTGTGCAGGCAGTTTGAGGAGAAGGTTGTGGAGGGAAGTGGGTGTAGGAATACCCTTTGTTGCAGTTATTTGAAAGATTCATCAATGACTTCACATAGGATTAGGGTTAGGGTTGGTGGGTGCACTGCTTACACTTCTGTGGTCGATATAAAGTCAGGGCAATCGGCTGAGTTGTGGAACTATGGCATAGAACTACAATGGTTGCCACCTAACTGACTCACAGTTTCAGTGAACTGTCATTGTAGGTTTCTGGGTGTGATCTTTGTGCTGTGTGTTTCTGTTTTCCGTTTTCTTATTAGTTCTTTCGAGTGCCTGCATGTCATTTATGGTTTTCCTTTTTCTCCCTACTTTTCCTCATGGGTTACTTAGCACTTAATATGTGGTCTTTCTTCAGAGATCCATTGATGTTCTTTTTTCTGATAATCGAAATTCTGTGGAGTTGCATATTTCTTTTTATTCTTTTCTAATTTCAGAGGAAAACGAGAAGTTGCAGTATGCAGTAGTAGGCCTCAAATCCAAATGTCGCGGATGGTAAAAGAGTGCCTCAAGTTGCATGTTTCATGGATTTCTTTTCAATGTGATGAATCTCGATCAATGATGTTTAGTTTAGAATGGCTTGAATTTAGACATCCGCGAAGGCTCTGTTTAGATCTCTTATTTGTTGACTGATATTGAAATGGCGAGGAAAACGATACAGAACCAAGTAACTATTTTTGGTGTATTTACTTCAGATCTAGGCCTGTTATATGGAATACTAAAAGATGTCCTAAATCGAACACTAAGGCCCTTCAGTTGCAGGGAAAGAAAAAGAAAGTACGGGATCGTTTTGCTTTCCTTGCATTTTTAATGTATTCAATTACCGGAAAAGTTGTGGGACTCACATCTCTAAATTTCCCACTATGATTAGTTTTCCCTCTAAACATGTCCTGCAAAAAATCTTGCGTCTCCATTCATTTTTACCTAATTAAACTACTACTTTCTAACTTTCACCTCATTTTCTTTTCTTAAGTGAAGGAAAATAATTTTCGTTTTCATTTACTTCACTTCACCATAATTTACTCGGGAATAGTTTTGCGCCACTAGTTTTTTGACAAATGAATGGAGCCTATGGTTTAAGTACCTCGCATTTAAATAGTATTTACTTACAACACTAATCATCCAATAGGGGTATTATGTGTCCCGTCAATTCAAGTACATTTGTTTCGATTTCATCCTCCAAATGCAAACTAAAGTTAATTCCAAAAATCCGGTAGGTATGTTTGGTCAGGTTCAAAACAGGGGCTGGAGAATGTAGCACAACATGAAGTTCTGTACCTGGCTGTAGCCAAGATTGTTTTTTGAAATGGTTCTCACCATTTTTGGTTGGTTAAGGGGAATGGACCCGGGAATCCTGTAGTGCACCCGATTCTGGAATTGATCCCCCATATCATGTTTTCTGTTTGGAGGATTTTGATGAAAGTAGTATTTTTTTGTTTTTTAACCGGATGAAAAGTATGTATGTTTACCCATGACGTGAGTGCTTCGCGGAGTTGGAAGTGCAAGTTTATTCTATTTTAAGTTTCCCACGTCACAAATTTGATTTTTTTACAAAGATATCATCATTTTACTTTTATCTAAGTTTCCAAAACAGAATATATTTTTAAGAGCAAAATGGAAAATATAGGAGTACAATTTTTACTCGCTAACTATACAAAATAAACACTTATTAAGGCTGAGTTTCCCAAAAGATTTTATGAAAAATCTCATAAAATCTAGGTGTTGGTTTTATGGGAAATTCCATTTTAGCACCTAGATTTTATGGGATCTGCATGCTAAAATGGGAAATTCCAGAAAAACAAATGAGAAACTCAGCCTAAAGGATAATTCAAAATGAAATACTAGAACTTTAAAAAGGGAACGAAGAGAGTACTACTCCCTCCGTTACTTGTTAACTGTGTAGTTTCGTAATTCTAACTTATTAAGAAAACATCGGCCCTGTTCGGTTAGGGGGTTTAGTTTTGTTGACATCATCATTTTCCTCATTTCTCTCTCTATCTCTCTCCACTCATTACACCTTTTGACATCATCAAAACTAAACTAAACTACCAAACGAACACATCCATCATCATTACACCATTCACATTAAATTTTACATTCACTTTTCACGTATTGTCCTTGATGGAGATATCATCATTAAACTTTACCCACTAACTTTTCAAAAAGGAATCTACTTTTAAGAGCAAAATAGAAAATGAATCAATTTTTACTCGCTAACTTTTCAACATCACATTTATGTAGGAACAACCCAAAATGGAATACACTACTCTTTTTAAAGAAAGGGGGGAGTAGTATGTTTGGATCTTGTATTTTGTTAAAATGTGAAGAATGGAAAACAAGGAATATTGAGAGAGAGAGAGAGAGAGACGGGCGAGTGCGGAAGAATCTCTCTCCCTAGGGCTTTTTTCCCCTGGCGGTCGCCGCACCACCCCTCTCCCACTGCACCCCTTCCACCTTCTTCCTGCTCCTCCTTTATTCTATTACTTCCCTTCCAGGATTTACTGGCAACGCCCCATGGTCGACTGATCTTCTCTCCTCTCCCTATGGATGGCCGGGATCCAGATTTTTGGGCAACGGGGGAGCCAGATCTGGGGTTTCCAAATCTGGGCTTCCGACATCGGCGTCAATAGCAGCAACGGAGTGACACCTTCTCCGACGGTATTTTCTGTTTTCTTTTCGTTTTTTCCTATTCTGTATTTTCTTTTTTAGGTTGTTGTATCAATGCTTTTATTTTTATGAAAAAAATTCTCTATTGGCAAAAAAGAAAAAAAAATGTGACTAAATTCCTATCTTTCGTCAAATTGGGCCAGGAAAAACAAAAGACTCAAATGAAGTAAATATATTCATTAAAAAAATACTGTACTAATTTCCTTTCACTTTTGTTTCTCTTTTGACAAGATCAAAGATTTAAAAATCCAAAAGAAACATAAATTTGTCAACTTGGTTGTGTGGATTTGGAGCACAGCACTACGTCCTTGCAAAGTACTAGCTGTAACCCGAAATTTTTTTGGGCCCGGCGGACACCACTTGGAAGTGTCCGAGCATCCATCCCATTCTAAGTGTTTTGGACGATCCAGATTTCTTTCTTCTCTCACCTTTTTTTTCCTTAAAATCCTGACCGACCAAAAATATTTTGGATGGCTGAAATTAGGGGTTGGGAATTTGTGACACGACACGATACGAAATTAGCAGGTTAGTGTTGAGTATTTCTGACACGAAAGTTAGTGTTGAGTATTTCTGACACGAAACACATATATAACATGACTCAAGAACACGATTAGTAAACAGGTGGGGTACTAATCGTGTTCGGATTAAACTCGCATAATCCGAAAATGAGACGAATTAACTTGTTCGTCTAATCGTGTCGACACGGTAACCCGAACCCGATAATGACACGAAAACAACACGAATCTTTTGCTGGGCCTAGGAGACTGCCTAGAACTGCATTTTTTTAAATTTCCTTTTATGTTATTCTTAATTTTTTATCAGGTGTTTTATTTTTCCTTGAATTTGGCTAAACATGTGATATCCAAGTTATGATTCTGCTGTACGTTTTCATGCTCTAAAGTTGTGCATGAAAGTTTTCAAGCTCAATTCTACTGCAAATGAAGTTTATCCTTGATATCAAGTCATTCTCTCCATGTTTTCAAATCTGCAAGGTTTTGTTATGGTGGCTAAAGTTCTAAGCCTACACATCATTTTGGCTGGCTATAATTATTCTCTACCGCCGCCTTATATTTAGTCCCTTTAATCTATTTAATTGTTACAGTTGATTAATAAATAAAAAAATCACCGTGCCAAAAAATAATAATAATAATAATCGTGTCAATCCAAACACGACACGATTAATAGCAGGTCGGGTTAGGATTCATATTTTTCGACACGATTAATTAAGCAGGTCATTTTGACACGAACACGGCACAACACGACATGACGCCCACCCCTAGCCGAAATGGGTGCTCGGACATAGCCATGTGATGCCCGCCCGGCATCCAAAAATTGCTCCTGTAACCCTTTATGAACTTAGCCGGTGGGACTTTTCCCAAAAGAGAATCATAGTTTGCATATTCGAATAATCATACTTGTAGAGCAACCTTGGGATCTGGATGTATACCTCCAGCAAATCCAGATTCTAAAAGGGAGCGCACAGACCGTTTGTGCTTATTGTGCACAGATTATGCGGCCCGTGGAGTCCACCTATGAGTCTCACACAAACTATTCAAACTTTTCATTAAGTTTAAAATAATGTTTTGAACCACCCTTGTAAAAAATCAGCTCAATAACTTTAAGTCTTTGATCCAATTGTTAACCTTTTTCTCAAAATTCCTTAAGAATTTAGATGAAAATTGAAAGATTGAATGAAGGACCTACATGCATTCAACTTATTGAGCAAGTTTTTTGGCGGGGCAACTCAAAAATTAATTTAAATTTGATGAACAGCTTAAATCGTTTATGTTTAAGCTCAAAATGGGCCCTAAGGACGAGGAATTTTTCAGTGCCGAGCGAGCACCATCCTACGTGGTGCCCGAGCGCACATCTCGGCCGTCCAAAACACTTTTGGATGGCCCAAAGAGAGAGAGAGGGGGATAAAATTTAGGCTGTCCAGAATACTTTTGGACGGTCAAATACGGGCACCACGTGGTGCCCACTGGGCATACAAAAAAATTCCCCCAAGGACCCATCTGTGCACAAATGGTATGTGCACATCGCATTTCTGGGAAGGGGGAGCTTCTTCACCAATAGTAAATTCTCAGACTGGACCCCCCTGTGATACCCACCTCTTTTACTGCATATGCCCCAACTTCTATTTGTTGAGTACCAGATTATTAATGCCTAGTCAAACCAAAGACACTGAATGTGAAGGAAGACACTGCGAAAGAGGTCATTTAGCAACAATCACATTTACTTACATTTTAAACCGGTTAGAAAATCAAATCTTCCCAACCATATGTATCAGATAACATGTTTGTTCACTGTCAGTCAGTCCAACAGTTGAGCACAACCACAATCAACACAAAATTAACCAATCTTCGAAACCGTTGCTTTCGGAACACTCTATTTCATTCCTTGCATTTATCACGAAGAAACCGCGAGAAAGAACAAAAAAAAAAAAATGCTCGCACTGCCAGAGAGAGAAAAAAAATTGTATTGATACTCGATTACCACATTATGCATTCACTGTGCGTTTACTGGGCCTCTTTCCTTCCATCGCATCTTTCTTTTGCCGACAAGTTGCGCAGAGAAAGGGGCCTTCCCATGGCTTTGATGAAGGTGAGAAATAGGGCCCTGAGTTAACGGATAGCCCATCACTTGGTGATTGATCCGTTTGGCAAATAGCGCATCTGAGGAGCCCAGAGCTTGCACTCAAGGGAAAATCCTTGCCCAGCCTGCAGTTTGCAGAGCGTATGGAAAAATTTAGGAGAAGGGCTCAAGATGACTACTTTTATCACAGAAATTAGCAATTAAGTTTGTGCAGCCAAGTCACCCATCACTCAGTATGGAATTCCCGGCCAAGTACGTAATTTAGACAACATCCAACTTGTTTCACATCAAGAAAAAGAAAGGAATAACATGTAATTACACAAAATTTCCACGTGCAAAAAGATTACTGTGTTTTGCATATAATTTAAGTGTTGATACATTTTTTTCTTCTTCTTCCAAAGGCATGTGTTATGGAGACATACCTTTCAGCAAGCATTGCAGAACCCTCCTCAAACAATTCCTCCACAGCCCCAACAGCAGAAAGCTTAGTTCCTTTACCAGAATTTTGAGTTTTCTTTCCAAAGATGAGTGAAGTGAGCGGATTTTGTTTCTTCTTTGATGGTGGAGGCAAGACTGGATGGTCAAACGGAATGATGTCAACAACGAGGCAAGTTGTATCATCCTTCAGGCCTCTCGACCTTAGAGCTTCCTAATTATAGCACCAACATGAGTTCGTACATACATGGCCACAGTTGAAGAATACAAGTGGTTAAGAAGATAGCTCATGATAAAATCACCTTCACAACCAGCTTTGCAGCAAGTTCTGCTGGTAAGCCCCTGCAAGACTGTGCTGCCATATCTGATGATAATGCATCCCATATACCATCAGACGCAATTATAAGTCTTCCTCCGGCGTTTGAAAGCTAAATGCCAATTACAACACAAAGTAAAAGAAAATTTCAGATTCTACTATGATAAGTGAAAGAAGCAATCGCCCAGAGGACTGGATTCACGTACCTTAACTTGCTTGACATGAGGTACTGGGACAATGAATTCCCCGACATCTGTGTCACCAATTGACCTAGAGAGGCACAATCCACCGGGCCAGCATCGAAGCGGACCAACCTAAAATCCAAACGTAATAATCAAGAAGTAAGAATTTAGATCCAATCTTGGAGAATTAAGAGTGAAAAACAAAAACTCTGTATATTTACCCCGTCGCCCCCGAAAATGTTGAGCCTTCCCACTTCACCCCCACTTGCTGTGACGCGTTCCCTCTCTTCCACATTCTCTTCCAGCCTATGATCAACTGTCAACAGAGAAACCACACCACCCTGTGTGTCCAATATGCATCTAGAATCTCCAACAGAAGCAACAGTCACCGTCCACCCATCAATTACCACAAATGTAACCGTAGTCCCAGAAGTCTCACCTGAAACCAACATCCAGCACCAAAATAAGAACACGAAAGACTAAACAAAATTCCGATAAAAAAAAGACTAAACAAAATTGAGCATTGGAAAACTAACAAGATGGACGGTAATGGATACGTACCTTTCTGCTGAAACTCTATATCTGTTTTGACAAAACCTGCAACTAATGCCTGAGGTAGGGCTTGAAGCCACTCTTCCCTACCAATTCCTTGAGGAATTGCGCTCAAGACATTGTTCAATAGATTCTCCTTTGCAAATATGGCAGCCGATATACCATTATGCCCATCAAATATCTGTAGTATAAACCCAAACCCAAATCCATTTTCAATTTTCTACCACAACCAGTTGCCATATAACCAATAAATTTTCAAACAAGCTCACAAGTATCCAATCGAGTAGTAACCATACCGCAAAAACTGACAATGACGATGACGGATTGCCCGGAATCCTCTGGCAATCGGGTTTGATAAGAAAGTAATCCTCTCCTTTCTTTGCCAAAGCAGCCTGCCCGAACTTAATTGTAGGTTTCTCAATCTTTTCACTCCTCAGCTCTCGACCGATCAGAGTCCCCAAAGGAACAAGAAAGTGCTTCGGCTTCATCCTTGAAGAAACCCCTGTTTGGCTCATTTTACCCACTGTTTTGACATTTCCAAAGCCGACATTTCCAAATCCTAATTAACCAAAGACAATCAAGGAAAATCTCGTCACATGGTTCCAACAACTAATCTAAAACTTTTCCATTACTAGATCACACCTCAGTAAAACCAGTTTCAGCAACCATGCAAAGGAACACGAACTCATCAAAAAATTTCCCCAAAACCCACTAATTCACAAAAATACCAATCCAAGAAAAGCTGACACAATCCCACCAACTGATCTAAAACTTTTCTCCACATAATCCCAAATCAAGAACACAGTCACAAGGAACAATAACAAATCAAAGAACTTCCAAAGAAAAGAGAAAAAAAAACTAGTCCACCACATACAATCAAAGAAAAGCTCTTCACAAAATTCCACCAACTGATCTCAAAAATTTCGCTACCTTATCCCACCCTCATTCACACCCCAGTGGAATTGAATTACAGAACACAGACAAAGGAACATAACAAATCCAGCAACTGATCTGAAGCTTTCCCATATATACCCAATTAAAGCCTCAGTTACACTCAACAGTACAATGTATCACAGCACACAGTCAACGGAACAGAAACATTTCCAAAATGTGCATATATGCGCTACATTCATACAAGATACACATGTTTGCCTACTCATAAACATAGATATGTTCACATAATGATGGAGTTAGGAAACCCTAGACTTACAGAGATTGAGCAGGCGAGCATTGAAATGGCTCGAAACAAAGTCAAAATTCAGTAACCTATTGCCTACTCCCGGCCATGAACCGATGCGATCATGAGATTCTGAAACCCTATAGAGAGAGAGAGAGAGATTTGGGATTTTGATTGGAGAAAATATAGAGAGAGAGTAACGCGGGGTGGGGAAAAAAAAAGCGGGTTTCGGGCAAAGTCTTCACTGTAGAGTTGTAGGATGCGGCGTTGTGTCCAGTTGTCCTAAATTTGTGCTGGCCGAAAGCAAAGCTTATCTGTGTTGCATACCAACTCGGACCGTCCAAAAATGTTTTTAATGGTCTAAATTCTCAGATATTTTTTCACGGGTCAAAATATTTTATGACAGGTAAGAAAATGTATGAATTTGGACAGTTGATTTCCAAGATGTCCATACTGTGATATGTGTTGCACGGTCCTGTGCGCAGCGCAGCACAGCACAGACTCCGGACCCGATAATTGGTAAAAGATCCTCCAAAATGATGGGTTTGACACTCATGCCCCTTTACTCTTTTAAGTGCCCCTTGTATACACCTAGTTTCCTTTTCTTTGTTTTCCTTCGTTTTCTAGTGTTTATTTTGACCTCCTCAAACCAAGAAAGAAAAGACTTATCCTGATTGGAAAATAGTAGGTAAAAAAGATGGTTTGATTGATTGTTGTTGCTTATTTGCTTAACCTATTGACTAAATGAAGCAAATAAGTAAGAAAATTGACGAATAAATTTTGCTTATTGAGCAAATAAGTAAATAAGTAAGATAACCAAACGAGAATATGCACTTTAGACAACCAAAGTATAACTTTCCATTTTTTAGCATATGCACTTTAGGAAATAAGAAACAAAAAAAGTCGGCCGAGACATCGTTTTATTTGTTTTGTATATAGTCCCCTTCCTATGAGGGATCCCACACTTTGTTAAAGTATGGGAGTCACCTAATTCTCCCATTTTCGGATCAAATTTTGATAATCCGAACCGTCCAATGCGTTTAAAACGTGTTTTTAAAGGCCTATGTGAGGATTCAGCAAAAAAAAAAAAACTCGGAAAGGCTTGATCCGAGCAGTTTTTCATACAAACTATAGATATATATTTTTTGAAAAAACCGCTTGCATGAAGCCCTTCCGGGTATTTTTTTTTTTACGAATCCTCGCGTAGACCCTTAAAAACACGTTTTAAACACATTGAACGGATCAGATCATAGAAATTTGATCCGGAAATGGAATTCCCACACTTTAACAAAGTGTGGGATCCCACATAGGAAGTTGAGTATATATATATTGATCGACAACAAGGTTTATTGATAAACTTGACAAATGATACATCAAATTGGGGGAGAAAAAAGGGGAATTCAACCAAAACCAAAAGTTGATTGAAAAAACAAAGGCAGAACGAAAAAGCACCCAACAAAAAGTCTCGACCTCATCCTCATTGCCATCATCGACATCGGATCATGCCATGCAATGAAAGTTCATAGAACATGAATGGTTTCAAAAGCTATGTTTCACCATGCAATGAAAGTTCACTATCGTAAAAGTCAGCATCAATGAAGACCAAGATTAGTACTCTTATAGTTGAGTCGCAATCTGTTTTCTTTTTTGTTCTTCTCAATAAATCAGCAGGCTCAGAATTCGAGTCTCATGAGTAGGGGTGCAAACGAGCCAAAATTTTGAGCTCGAGCTCTGCTCATTTACAACCCGTAAGGAGCCGAGCCAGGTTTGTTTACTAAATGAGCCTATACAAACGAGCCGAACTTTGTTGAGCCAAGCAGAACTTTAGAGTATTAAACGAGCCTAAAACTCGAACTTAAGCTCAACTCGATTACTAAACGAATCAAGTCAAGCCCAAACTAGCTAAGCTGCGAGCTGCTTGGGAACTGCTCGATTCGTTAATAGTGGGGGTGCTCACGGTCCGGATCGGTTCGGATTGACATGAATCCAATCCTAATCCGCGAGTAACGGTTTTTTGAAAGTAGAATCCGTGTCCAATCCAAAAGTCCCACGGTTCGGTTCCAATCCGATCCGCGAGTCACGGATCGGTTCCGGATTTGTCCACAGATTTTCAATTTATTCTAAAAAAAATCATCAATTCATTTAAAAATCCAAACTCAACATTGAAACAAACACTTCACTAGTACAGTTAATAGATGATAATATAAAACATCAAGAAGAAAATAGAAAGAGCAGTCGCTGGAAAGAAATAATGAAAGTTCATTAAACATTCCAACAAATTAATTGAACAAATCTAAACTTGTACATTATGAACTTAAAATAGATAGCTAAAAAACAATACCGAAGATTCGTTTTGAATTCCAAACACAGTAGGCTATAACCTTCCATATCAAAATATCAAATTATCAATATTATAAAGGTGGTAAAATTATTTATCTATACTTATATATTTATTTTAAAAAAATTATATATAATAAAAATCTCACGGTCCGGATCGGTTAATCCATGGTTTCAAAATCAAAATCCGTGTCCGGACCACGAGTCACGGTTTTTTATTTTTTGAATCCGTGTCCGGACCATTAATCCACGGTTAAAATCTAAAAGGCACGGATCAACTCGGTCCGAACCGAATTCACGGTTCACCGATTTTTTTGAGCAGCCCTAGTTAATAGCCCTGCTCGTGAGTCGTGAGTTGAACTTTTCTCATCTATATTTGAGTTAAACTTGAATTTTAATATATATTTGTCAACCCTTCCTTTTCCCACGGGATATCTAATAATTAGTAGCACCATTATCTTAATAGTAGTCCATTCTTTAAATAATACTGTCTATAAAGTTTTGAACTGTTCCAAAAGATTGTATTATTGGTTGATTTGTCAAACAATTCCCTTCCAGCTTTTCTTTCCCAAAAAAATAAAAAATAAAAAATAAAAAAAGTTCCCTTCGAGAATTTCCTTCATTCAAGGTGCACAAGTGGACCTCAACCAACCTTTGTATCTGTTCAATGCAACATAAGCAATGTGCTATTTTTATTATTTTACCAAAAGTGGTGATCCTCAAAACCATCACAGATATGAAAAAGCCACGGAATATTAATTGTTGTACTGAAAAATGGTGAGATTCAAGATGCGCGCGTTCTAAGTGGGACGGGACTTCAAATTTCATCTCTATGATACAGCTAATCATAAAAGACTTGATATTAAAACCGAGGTGGTGATCGAGACTATTGAATAATAACTTGGTGCCAAAATGAGCTAGTGGACCTATTATGCAATGCCAAAGTAGGCAGGGTGCCCTTTCTTTTCCCATTGAGAATGGATACAAATTTGGCGGTCTATAAACTAATAGGGTAAGAGATTCTTTTATTTTTCTTTTTCTTAGCTACCAAGAACAGTTTATATTATGAAAAAGAATCGACCCACCAGGTAAGATAAATTGCTTTTTTCTAGGTTTTCTTCTATCTAATTAAGTCAAGGACCTCAAGGTTATACACCATGATCGTCCATAAGATAAGCTTCAAGCCAGAACTTTTGCCCAGTAGAAAGTGTAATTTTAAAAACTACATGTGAATGTTTTTAGAACTTCGGTTCTTTTTTTTTTTTTTTTGGGTTTTAGATTTCTTCCCCTAAAAACGGGTTTTCAAAACCAACCTCAAAATTCAATTCTCAAAACCTTTAAACGAACATAGCCAAGGGTTTGTTGTTTTGTGATGGATGATTTTTTCCTCAAAAGCTGGTCCTCAAAACCTTTAAATCAATGTAGATATGAAATATTTTTTTTTTATTAATTTCTAAGAATCAGTGATCATAAATATTATTTTGAGAAGTCACAGAATTATAAAATACTCCCTCCGTCCCAATTTGCTGGACCCTTTTGAGCAGTCGTGTCACTCAAATAATTGTCTATATTTCACAATCTATAAAGTTTAATAGGATTTTAAAAAATTTGTATAATAAAACTAATTGAGATCTATCAAACAAGATCCATATTGGATATAAAAAATATTATAAATTAGAAAATATAGACAATTTTTTAAGAGGTCCCAAATAGTGAAAAGGAACCAATAAATTGGGACGGAGAGAGTATTAAGCTGTGTGGTTAGCATTTCAACATGACAAAGGGAAAATTTTGTTGGTGGGGACTGGGGAGAGGCCAGAGAGGGGGTCTAATACGTAATCTTCGATTTGCTAGCATGGCCATGTGCTAGTGGGACCTACATAAGAATTTGGCCACTCATTCGAAGGAGGACCATACACAGCTGGAAAAGTTTGTTTATTCAAGTGAATGTTTGTTGGGGGTTTATTTTAGAATTCTTGGTTATTCCTCTAATTAGCCATTCATAACTTGCCAAAGTGTAAATTTGTTTTCCAAAACACTAATGAAAAAGTCATGATTTGATCAAATACTTTTGAGACGCTACAGGACAATGCTCAATGAAAATTAATTCGAACAATGCTCCTTTTTCTTTGTTTTTGAAACGGGAATAGGTTTATCGAAGAAACTTGACAATAGGTAAATCAAGTCGGGGGAGAGGGGAGGAAAAATCAACCAAACGTTGAGTGAAAAAAACTAGCAAAAACACGAAAAACAAAATTGTCCTCAGCCATCAAATGGCCCTTAATCTGTGAACCGGCAAACTGCAAGCCATCCAAGCGAACCCAAATCGAATCCTTGCCAAAGCTACATCATGCCACTACCGTAGCCCCTTGAGCGCTAAAGCTGGTGACGATGACAAAGGTTAAACAAGAGCCACTCCAACGGACCCCTCAAAGCAGCCCTTAAACAACTGCTGCTTCAAAATCCCTCAATAATGTTCCTTTTATTGGCTCGAGGTATTGCTAAAACCACTTGATCATTATACCTCTCTGCACCTTCTTCATGTACCACTTCTGCAATCCCAAAATCAATGTCCCTAATTTGTCAATAGGATGAGCACCAACTTTAGGTGACTCGTAGAAATGAAAAATCGAAAAATGGCTTCAATGTTTGCGCCCGCATTGGATTGTTAGAACATATATTTTTGGTTTAGAATTGTTGAATAGTACATTGGAAATTTCAAAACATTCACGTATACAACCATTAACATTTCCAAACAAGCTCCCGGCTCTAGCTGGATTCCTGGCAAGTGAGTGGAGGGATTGGACCTCCAAAATTAATCGAGATGCGCATAAGTTAACCCGGATACGGATACAGGTGTTATAAGAAAAACATTTGCAAACAAGCTGAAATGTCTTTATTTAGGTTTTGCCTGGCAAGGTAATATCTTAGATGACTTAAATTTCATCTCGGCAATGAACGGCTCTAATCATGCAAGTGTCGAGATGAAATTAGGACAATTAATTGATTGCACGATCAACGGCTCGGATACTGCACTCCGCACTATGGGATCCCCAATTCCCATTTAAGGTATGGGAGCGCTAATAGGTAGGCATCATTGTATCACCCTATAAGTTTCTCAATAAATTCATGATCTAATGAAGAACCTAAATAGTTTTCAATGTAAATAAGCACTTCTGCAATCCCAAAATCAATGTCCCAATTTGTCAAAAGACTTTTTGCACTCTGAAGAAGTTACCCTTACCCATGTAATTGGTTGAAGCCTGAATGAGCTTCATCTACATGATTCCCTGAACATGGCTTTGGGTTTCTCTTTGATGCCAATAGGATAATAGGATGGATCAAATGACCAATTCTACTACTTTGGATGCAACTCATAAGCACCAACACTAAATGTCCGGGCCTACATTAGATTGTTGAATATGTATTGGAAACTTCAAAACATACAGGTAAAGAACCATTAACATTTCCAAACAAGCTAAACTCTCTTTTATCTAGTTTTTGCCTTGCAAGATGAAAAAAATTCGTGTGCCAGGCGGGCACAAGTGGTTATGCCCGAGCACCTAATCTGACCGTCCTAAACACTTTTGGACGGTCAAATTTATTCTCCCTCTCTCTTCTTTTTCATTTTTAAATCCGGACCGTCCAAAAGTATTTTGGACAGCTAAGATAGATGCTCGGGTATGGCCACGTGGTTCCCGTCCGTACCCAAAAATTGCTCTTGCAAGATATTTCACATGACACCATATCTTGATATGCATCTCTCTTGAATGTCCTAACAAACCATGTCATTCAAGAAAGAAACGTCAGCAGTGGTCAATCTACCACGAACAAGACGCACACTCAAGTCAAAATTCTGAGTCCATCCCTGAATGTTAGCAAATGCACCTTAGAGCAAGTCAAGTATTTCACACACTCAGAGAGCTCTAATTTACAAGGTTTATCCATGATTTTATAAAAAAAAACTGACAAAATTTACAAACCAGCAACAGAACTAGGAAGATGAGGTAAACGATGTATTCATTTTTTTCACATTTATCCTTTTGGTTTTTCATTCTGTTGCTGAAAGGAGTTTCCAAAATAAATCAAACGCCAGAAAACCTCAGTAAGAACACCCATCATCTCAGGGATCACCACTGGAAAAAACACGGGCAACTGCGGCTATTGCCACTCCATTGGTGGAAATACCTCTCTTTCTACACCTAACTAACTAATTCACAAGAGAAACAAACAAAGAAAGAAAACAAAACCCTGCTCCACAAATAGCACATTCTCACTTTCCAATCCCTATTTTTCTCTTCCCATCAACAGGAACTGGCTGCCTTCCAGTCTTGTGCAATGGCGAAGTGAAGCCGTTGGAGAGTGTCCGCGTTGGCGGTGGTGGAATTAAACTCCTAAAGGCAGACAGAAAGAAAGCATGTTTAGAAACACCATTATATCTTGTATGGTGACAAACTTGATTGCAGTGATCACAAACTTGTATGCCAGAAAATATCCTCTTTTAATACCACTAGTTTTCGCCCTTCCATTCACCCATTCGGTGAGTTGAAGTTATTTTCCCTTGTTACAGAGACAAAAAAAATAAACTACAGCTCTTATGAGAATGAAATAATTATGCAAGGTACAAATACTCATTGGACGGGAAACGAGAAAATTGTTTTCATTTAGCAGCTCTGCATTGTATTTGTGACGAGAAAAATGTTTTCAGATAGAGGGGGGAAAAGTATAGCAGAAAAGATAACAAGATACTTAACTTAAGAAACTACATTCATTCCTTTAGGTTGTATTTTGGTCAAGGATTTGGGTGAGAAAAATAAAATGGAAACGATAACTGAATTCATTGCGAAAGGTTAGATCCTTCGAGTTTCCCTTTTCCATGTCCTTACCCATATCCTTGATCCATATAGATACTTTGTTTCAATCTGATTTTCCTATCCTTTTGTAAATCACTCCACAAATCCATAGGTCAAAAAACTGCTTAAAGATATTCAGTAGAAAAAACTCTTCGCACAGAATAGAGAAAGAATAAAATTATGAAAAAATTCCCTAATACCTTGTTTCTGGGCTCTTCACTTGCTTTAAAATCGGCCGCTTAGTTTTTGATCCCAACCCATTAGGGATACTGGAAACTCTGGGAAGATTGAGTTGCCCAAGCAAGTCTGTCTCAGAAGAATCACTTGTTGCAGCCTCAAGCTCATCAGAGTCATCGGTGGAGGCTGTCTCGTACCTATTCCTATGTACATCATTATCTTGGCTTTCCTTTCTATTACCAGAAAGTTTGGTAAATGGTTGTTCTGAGTTTATCTTTGAAGGATCAGGGGAGTGTCTCTGATAAATCCTCTCAGGTGGCTGTCGGTTCTCTTCTTCCCAACGCCCAGACGAAGTTGCATCGCTACACAGACCACTAATTATAGTTATTCTAAGGTAATGTATTGACCCTTTCGAAAGAGAATTGGAAACTAATAAGAATGGCAGGAGGTTTTTCTGTTTCAAATGCAACGTACATGTCAATATGGCTGGATCGCCTGTTTAGCATGATCTTATCAACCCAATCGCCCGAATTTGATCTCCCGTCTTCCTTCAATGATACTGCCAGACTGGCAACAGGTGGCGTGGGTGGTGAATTCATTAAGAAGTCTTGAAGATCTAAGCTTCGCCTTTTCACCTTTGGTGTAGTGTTCTTGTTCCTAAACTGCAGGCCAGAAAACATCAGATCTCAACAATGATTTTTATCTAAAAACTCAATTGACTTTGCTTTCAATTGCATTCATGCCCATCAATTGGGTGGGGATGAGCCAGTAGGCCACGGATTATCCAAGCTCCATCTAGAAAGCCAATATATAGGGACACACAAACACATCCAACTTAGAGAAATTAAAATTGAATCTTCTACAATTCACAATTCTCGAATAGACAATTTTAGTTCAGAAACATTTAGAAGTAATGCATAAAACTGGAACAATGTGCAGGCCAAGCCTATCTCACATCAAACTTAGCCGAAAGAACTAGGGCTGAACAGGCTGCCTTGAGGCTTTCTTTAACCTATTGACAATCCTAGTTGCACTCTTAGACAAGTATAAACGAAGTAAACACACCATTTACTAAGAAAATTCGGATAGACCCACGTGTTAGTGAAGAGATAATGCACTATGGCTACCTCTAAGTTACCAATATCCTCCGTTGGTTGCCTCTGATTGGCAGACACATCCCCAACACTCTGCAAACGGGGATGTGAAGGAGAAGACCCAGCAGAGTTCATTCTCTGTCTTTCCGGGCTGCTAAGTGTGGATAGGTAAGGGATATCAGGCTCTCCGTCCTTCCTCGCCAAGGCCGCCTTAAGATTAGCAATCTGAAAGTAAACAATAACCAGAACCATTATTTTCACACCAAAGACCCATCTGTCAAAATAACTTAAAAGACAAATAAGTGTCATTAATATCTTCATGCTAACGCAATATATATGACCAATAGTGCAGCAGACTCCTGGTAACCACTCTTTATCAACTTCTTTTGTAATCTAAAGAGTGCTCCTCTTTAGGCTAAAAGAAAAAAAGGATGCTCAAATCTTCTTCTATATACAGGGGATCAAAAATAGGTGAGGACGCTTACCATGTGGTCAAAGATTTGATATATGCGTCCTGTTAGTAGCCATTAATGGGTGTCTAGGAGGGATAGATTGGTACAGACCTGGCCTATGGCATTAATTGCATGAAGCGAATGTCCTCCGACTCAAAACCACAATCTAGAGGTTTGTAGGCTTAGTTTTCACCCACTGAACCAGTGTTTGGTGCTTCTTAAATAGTAATGCCAAGTGAAAAAGGATATATAAACCGCCATATAAAAAAAGGATATACAAATTACGAACCTGTTCCTTCAGCTCCTTGACATCTGAATTGTCTTTATTAATTCGAGCAGCACCAAGCTCAACAGTTGAAACACGCTCGGCAAATTTTAGTGTACTAATTGTTTCTCCTACAGCATCAAGCTCCGGACTGATGTGAACAAACATTAGAGTCTTGGCTTGCCCTCCTGATATATTAAGGCCCAAAAACCAAATTAGACCGGAAAGACAACTGGAAATTATTTACTTATTATAAATATGGCATATGTGTAATCTTACCAAGCGAATCCTGGAGCAACTGCGTCAGTTTACTGTTCCTATAAGGAACGTGTGAGTTCTTCTGAGAAAGAGAAGAAATCACATCTCCTAAAGCAGAAAGAGATCTATTGATGTGTTGAGCCTCTTTTAATCTATCTCCTACAACCTCAGATTTGTCTACTCTTTCACTTCCAGCAAGGTCTACCAGATGCATACAACCCCGAAGAGTCGTCCCTGATGCCAGCTCTCGCCCTTGAACATGAACCGTGAGGCAACTGCATATTTATATTGGTATTGTTGAACATATAGAATACAGAACAAGTTACCTTAAAGAAAATTTTAAGGAGACTTGAACTTGAGTCTCCATATTAGGGGACTGCGACCTTAACTGTAGTGGTATCCCCCTAGGTGACAAAATATATAACACAGCCTTTTTTTCTCTTCAAATACACAAAATATGAATCAGTTAGTTCATTATATTCGTTTGGTCAATTCCATAGATTCTATGAATCATGCAAGTTTTCTAAATAAGGGTAATAAATGAAGATAAAACTGTGCATTATTGTTTAGAAAGGTAACAGAAGATAGAAAATGAACCTGTGAGAACGACTACTACGATCATTCATAGCTGTAGCACCCACTGCACGATTTTTCTGCCCAACGTTCATTAAATATATAACTTCGGATGTTGAAGAAACAGGTACAAGGCTTGCCTCTGGCACATTTACTCCATTTTGAGAACTGTTACGAATGTCTAATGTGCTTAAGAGTTAAGAACACAGAAATAACAGAGAGTATAAAAGGAAACATGAGAAGAAGTTGACAAAAAAAATTCGAAAGGATATCTCTTGTTTAGACCATCTGTCGCAAGGAGATCCCTGACTTGCTCATTGTAAATTTCAAGCATCTGCACAGAGATTTCGTAGGAAATGGTGTCTTTCCTCTGTTCTGAGATGAGAAATAAATCACTCAATGCCCTATAGTTTACTCCTACACTCTCTTGGGTAAGCTCTCTTGGTCCAGTCTGCAGAAAGAAAAGAAACGAGAAAATGAGAAACCGTGTAAAGTCATTATCATAGAAACAACAGCAACTTTGCATGGAATGTCTTACCATAGTATGAGTTTTTCCCGATCCTGTTTGGCCATAAGCAAATATACAAACATTGTAACCATCCAGTGCAGACCGAATCAGAGGTTGAGTGTCTGAAAATATCTCTTCTGCAGGGGACAACAAAATATTAGTTCTTTCGTAAGGGATGCTGTCTATGCATCATAATTGAATGAACTAAACATGGGAACTTTAGCGACCTTGGGTTGCAGATAGACCAAAAACTTTGTTGAACGTGAATGACTTCCGTCCATCTTTTGCATATTTTGCAGGGGTGTTAATTGTAATACTTCCTTCATCTAACCGATGCACTGTGCTCACACTGTTTGGTTGCCCAGGCAAGAAAGGTCTCACTCGACAGTACACCCTAATGCTTCCTACACAAACATAAGCATGTAAAGATGTATTGCTGGTGTGTTCCAAAACTTATAGATTTTACAAAAGCTCGTTCTGAAAATTAGAATCCAAAAGGAATTTAAATTGATGCTTCTCTTTCAAGTAGCTTTGAAAGCTCTTTTTAGCCCAACAGCAGAAGCTGTGGCGAACAAACTGATTGTTGTTATGATTCTCACAACAAAGGAATGGTGTTTTAAAACATGGTCTGTGTACCTTTGAGGTCTTGCACTTGATTGTATAACTTTCGGTTTTCCTCGAGAACTCTTTGGTATCCTGAAGCAGCAGAAGCTAGACCATGCAAATGTCTACCTATTCAAGGGACCAAAAGATTAGATTGACATATCCCAATTCATGACTCTACAACAAATTGGACAATTGGATGTGGAACTCTACCAAGATTGTTGATCTCCTCTTGATACTTCACTTGCAAAAATTGCAAATCTGATTTTGCTGTATGAAGCGTATTTTTCAGTTCCTACAGGTCATCAACAAAAATTGGTTAAATTACACCAATATGGAAAGTTAAGAAACTATATCTGGATATCGTCGCTGCAAAGCACCTGTACATCTCTTTGTTGTTTTTCAACAAGCATCTGCGGCTTTATATTTAGGCCTATTGATCCTTCGTTAATATCCTCTTCGTTTGGGCATTCCTCTTTTAAATTATTTGTCTGCGCTGTGTCTTCCATCTTAAGAATCGCAATTTAAGAGGAATCTGTCAGTCTTTTGTGCTAAATATATAAAGAACATTTAGAGATGAATGAATAACTACCCAAAACATCCAGACAAAATTAGTGCTTTCCGACTTTCTAGGAGGCAGTCAGCACCTTACCTCTGTTTCCCCACAAGAAGATTTAGAGAAACACATGTTAGGATCAGAGACGTCCACATCCCTTGGAGTTGTTTTCACCTGTCAGATTATTAGAGGGAGGAATATAATGATAAGCTAAACAAGAAACCAACACAATATTCTGCCGCCAAACAAAACAATTAAGGACTTTTAGACGGAAAGAGACTAAAATAGTCATACTCAAGAGGTGGAAAGTTTCAAGTAACGAATGAAGCTGCATACCAGTTGATCTTTTTGGCTTGCTAACCGATGCTCAAACTCCTCCATAACTTTGCCAAGCATGTTCTCAACAATCTGTGGCAAAGAGGACAGTAACATAGTAAGCTTACAAAGAATTATTGATACAGTAGAAGAGTGCTCCAGCCAAACAAAGTGGAAAGAAGCCCTACACTGTGATGTAAGAATTTAGAGAAAATAAATGACCTGAAAGCGTCCAGTATAAATTTTCTCAGAAATCATAGTATAACCTTCATATGCGGGAAGAATGCAAACTAATGGCTTTTAGGAGTTGAGATTGATGTTGTGCGAGGCATAAAATGTTCATCTGACAAGTTGTTTTCTAGGCATAAAATCATTACCATTTATGCTTATCAGTCTCCTAGGGGCCCACCTGAGAGGGGCAACTCAATAAGATATTGTTAAAGCATCCAACTTAAAACCAATTGGCAATGAGTGGAGAGGCTCCCCAAGTTCATATACTAGCTTTGGAGGTTATAATTAACCAATGTGGGGCAAGCTCTAACAGATATACTAATTGATATAGCAAGCACATGTATATGCTTTGAGTAAACTAGTAGGCTAAGACAGGATTCAATCGATGTTGTTAAACTCTACTTCTTTGCCATGTGTAGAACTTCTATGCCATCTTCCCATCACCCTCAGCTTGTAGCACTTCCCCTCACGGCTCTCAACAAACTAGGAAACTTGAAAGGATACGGAATTGATGTAACAACTAACAAGCATAAGTACACTTACAGATGGAATTTCTTCTGGCTTCTTATCGGAAAGAAGTTCACGGACAAGCATATTCAAGGAATGAGAAGTGCCCTGAAAACCAAAATACCAAAGAACAGACCATAATAAAATGGACAAGTTGCTTTTCCAACTGAATAATGTTAAACAGCAAGTTAATCATTTAAAATAATAAAAGCTCACTTACCATTTGAGTTATGTCATTCCCAAAATCACTCGATACGGATTGCTCGCTAGCCACACTATCAAGAGGCTTCTCACTTGACAAGTTTCTTAAGGAACCCATGAATGGTTCTGAGTTTTTCCGTACAAAGTGCTTCCCACTGGTAGTCGGTTTCGAAGTTCCTCCGAATTTCCATAATCCGTTTCCACCCCCTTGTTTCCAGTCATTATAAGATTTCATAGCTAGTACACAGTTGACAATCCTTGAAGATTTCCCTCCCTAAATATTTAGAAGACAGGTTAACATGAAACAAAATGGGAAATGTTCAAATTGTGGCTCGTTTCTACATGATTTGTGTTCAGACTTCAGCGATCCATTTAACATTTACGACTTGGATTTTTCCAAACTGCAATGGTGTTCTCTAATGCTAGATGCTACATAATTGACTTACCTGTTCCAAATCAGAGGCTTCAAAGGTTGGAAGCCCCATTTCCTCCACAGCTGTAAGGAAGTTTCGAACATTTTCGAAGTATTGGTATGCAGAGAGAGCTGCTCCATCAGGAACAATACCAGAATCCGCAGGGGCTTCAACTACCTAAACAAAATGCCAATTGAGAGCCTTACTCTAAAAGAATTAAAACAGAAGTAACTAACCAAATCAAGAAGCGTGGATAAACCTACTTTCGGTACAGCACCAGGTTGAACCTTGTTGATGACATTGCAAAGAATTATTCCACTTCGCAAACCAAGCCTAAAATCTTCTTCTGATGGCTCAGCTGGCAAATCTTTACCCCCGACAACTCCAACTGTCTTTCTTAGCCAGCGAGCTGCTTCATATCTTCTCAGGGCTGCAAAATAAAAACCTAGTTTGAGTGCTTGATCACAAAATTGGGGCAAGAAAATCCTTGCATCACCTACCACTATTGAGGAGATTTACTGTCCAATTTGCATGTCATTGTGAATTTCTCCTACCTACAAAACTGTAAAGCTCCATTGGGATACATGGGGTTTCAAATGCATGGATTTAGAAGGGGATTTTTGGTTCTAAATAGCTAGTGAAACTAAAGTGAAAGATCTTGGAAATTTACAATACTTTACATGAAGGATTTAAAATCAGTCCTAGTACATAGTCATTTCAAATCCCTCACGATAAAGCTTCCAAACTCTGTATCGAAATCCAAGCGTATAGTTTCAAATCTAAATTTGAGCAATTTGTCATCAATTAACAATGTCAAATGTCTTCATCTGAAATCCAAAACTACCCAAAAGGAACTTAAAAGCTTTGAAGAAAATAGAGAGAATTTCCCCTGACAAAAATAAATAAATAGATTGCATCTGTTCATGATTTCTCTGTTCAACATCCTCCGTCAAATTTAACCAGAAAATATAGAATTTTCCGTGGAATTTGAAAAGAACTTCTTCCAAACCAACATACAGTAGAAGCAGAACCAATCAATCATAATATCAACAGCATGTAATTGATAAACTAATCAATACCCATCAAGGAAAACACAAACATCAGATTCAGGGAAACTCATAATCAAACAAGTGCAGGCATATGTCAGTGAAGTCCATTGACAATCCAGAACCGAAGTAATTTGAACACTGCGACTTAGAACCAAAAATTATAGTATCAACAGCATGAAACTGATAAACTAATTTCACTATTCACATCTCTCCTGAAATTATCTAAATTTTCCAATTTATAGTAGTATTTTTTATGTGTAATATGATCTTGATTTATAAATATCCCTTAATTCTATGAGATATTTTTTACAATCATCAAAATATAGACAACTTCTTCCACGTCAACATACAGTAAAAACAGAACCAAAAGATCATAGTATCAGCAGCAAGCTATTGATAGATATTGATAGACTAATTAATAGCCATTAATGAAAACAAAACCAACAGATTCAAGCAAACTCATAGGGACAGTAAAAGGAAAAAAAAAAAAATCAAAACTAGCTTCAGTGAAGTCGATTGACAATCCAGAAGTGAAAACAATTCGAACACGATTTCAGAACCAAAAAAAAATCATAGTATCAACAGCATGCAATTGAAACTAATTACTCCCCACCGTCTACAAAGAATGTCCATTTTCACATCTCTAACAAAATTTTCTATATCTTCAAATTTATAGTATACAGTATCACTTAATTCCGACCATATGCATTATGCGATATGGATCTTATTTGATATATACAGTATCACTTAATTCCGACCATATGCATTATGCGATATGGATCTTATTTGATATATACAGTATCACTTAATTCCGTTAGACAAAAAAATTGTAATTTTTATAGTATAAAACAATTTTCTGAAAGATGTGAATAGTGAAAATGGAAAATTAGAAGTAACACAAGCATCAAGCAAATTCAGGTAGGTAAGACATGAAGGGGGAAAAAATCACAACAAGAAAATCCAGAAGCGAAATTAATTCGAACACTTAGGTTTCCATAAAAATCGATAAATAAGAAACGCACAAGCTTCTTCGGCCTTCCGCGAAGCCAAATCGACATCGTTAAGTCGCTTTCCGTGCTGCTGAAGAACGTCCTCCACAACTGACGCAACAGAGAACGTCAAGGCCCCCTCCATTGTCGCCATTGCACAATGCAACAGGAATTTCAATTCAAAAAAACAAAAATTCACCCTTTTATGCGCAATTCAATCGAATTCTTGAATCTCTTTGGAATCAAATTCTCTCAAGAGAATGTGAATGCGGATACATACAGAGAAGAAGAAGGAGAAGACTAGGGTTTTGATGTCAAAAGATGCGTGGTTAAAAGTGGAGAGAAAAACAAAGGAAGGTGGTGGTTACAGGAGGACGGGGAGAGGAAGAGAGAGAAATTCTTCCTTTTTTTTCAAACTCTCTCTCTTCTGCGATTTGCCTTTTTCTATTTTCTTCTCTTTCTCTCTCTAGGCGCTTTGATTTTGTGTTTTGTGTGAGAGAGAAGCCACGCGACGAAGCTCGTTCCGAGCCTCTCGGTTGGACCCCTGACCGTTAACAATTTTTGCGGGGTTGCGAAAAATTAGAGACACATTATAGAAGACAAAACGAAAAATTAGAGAAATGCCTTATAGTTTGAAATACTATCATTGAGTGTTTTTTTGGGTATCGTCGTGTGGTGTTTTAGTACGCTTTTTGACTACAAATTCGTGTTGGGGCACCGCCCAAGGACACTTGTTATTTTATGCGGATTTATTTCAACATTTTTTCGTGGTTACGGACCTTTTTATTCCAAAATTGCCCTTACTTTTATATTTGGAGCACTAGTTAGGTAATGTTTCCACTGGATTTACTCTGCTAAAAATAGACACTGACTTTGACACTCCCCAATTTATTATCTGCATTTAAAAAGGGGAATTTCAAAATCAAGTCTATATACGGATTGACTTTTGCCAAAATTAATTTCTTAGAAAAAAGATTTAGGGTGATGTTACCTCACATTTTTTAATTTAGGAATTGTAATTGTACCAACTTGCCTGTCAAGGGAGAGGTCTAGAGTTTGAGTCTATGAACCCCATTTGGTTGTTTAACTCACTTACTAACCTCCCCATTAACCCCTACTGGTGTATATCGTATGACAAAATAAAAAATAAAAAACTTGGACGGAGTGTCTCTAGCCACAATCACCGTGAGGTCGAATGATCGGACTCTTAATTTCCCAATGAGTTCTAACAATCAAGGTCATTTTGGAGAATTTAGCTCTTCTCAAATGACGACAGCGATTATGAGGGAGGATGTGTCCGATTCTGGACGCACCTCCACTCATATCTATGGACGTTACTAGCTAGACTCGATACACTTGATAAAAACCATTTGCAAGGTATTTGTTGGTTTACATTGGTTCAGGGACATAAAATAGTTAAAGCTAGCCAAGAACTTAATAAATCTCAAGAAAAAATAAAATAAATAAGACCTTAATAGCAAAAAGTAAACTTGATAACTAGTGAAATGAGTTTGATGATGATCAAGGTATCAAAAACTTAAGTGGCACTTTCTTTATCACCTATTTTTAAAGGAAGGTGGTGAAACTCTATTCCATAATGCCAGTCACTTGCTTCCATGTTTTTAAATATAGGAATTAATTATTACATGAGTATAAAAAATTAGACCTATGATATGTCCACATGTTAGGACTTTTTTTTTTTAATTTGGATGTCCGGGCCAATTTACGCACATATTGATTAATCTTCAAAGACCCAATTCCGTTATCTACTAACTGAGAATCTAATTAAATCCGGAGCACATTATATTTCATTGTACTATTGATGTAGTATTCCTTATTGCTTTGTGCGTCGGAATTTTATAAATTCATTGTTCTCTCCTCTTCTATTGGGCCTCTTCTAGATCGCCTTTTTATAGTAACAAGTAAATTACAGTTGACCCCTTCTAACTAACACTCGGTGGCATTTTACCCCCTTTAACTATAAATTTTGGCATTTAACCCCATCAAACTAATGGAAACCTAAGACCAATTCACTTCCATAACGGAGAGGATGTAAATACCTTTTTGCCCTTGACTTGTAACTCCTACGTAAAGGCTCAAACCCACCCACACCACTGTACGAAACTAGCAGCCATGACAACCGGTTAACCACCGGTCCCATCTAACCTCTCTATCTCTCTCTCTCTCTCTCTCCCCCACTCGTTTTCTATCTCAGTTGATTGAGAGACCATTAATGGCGCCGGTGAAGGTGGAGGTGGACTCGTTATCGAACATGGCTGCTTCAAAAGGAGCACATCTACCTCACTTGAATCCTCCATTGGTGCACCCGAATCAAAGTAGGTGTGGCTGCCATCCGATTGCCGTTAGCAGAAGCGCTAGATACGATACAAACCGTAAACCCTTTTTTTGTTTTCTCTCGATCTGGGTACAAATCGTAACCCATTGGTTTTAATTTTGGGTTTTGTCAAAAATTACACTTAGCCCCTGGACTCTTAGACACTTGAAGTAGAGAAGGAAAAGGACAAGAACATTTCTATATTTAAAATGAGAAGGCATGTGCTTTGCATATGCTGTTTACCATCCAATTCCTAACAGAATCCAAACGGAAGTGAGTTGGTTCCAGGTTTCCATCCGTTTGAGGGGGTTAAGTGCCAAAATTTATAGTTAAATGGAGTGAAGTGTCACCTAGTGTTAGTTAGAGGGGTTAACTATAATTTACCCTATGTAATTCAATGTATAACGGTGTAATAGACCAGCAAAATTCAAATACTTGTCCATTAAATTGTGTGTCACCTAGTATTGTGAACTGTAAGACCTCTTTAATTGTCTACACTACAAAAATTCTGAGATTGGGCTATTTAATAGTGGTTAATTGATTTTTTTATGCCTCGACGTCGTTCTCTAATCAGGGGGTGTTCCGCTAAGAGAGTTTTTTTGGTTTTTTGGTTTTTCACGGCTTTTTATGTGATGTATTGTGAGAGAGTGACTGCCTCGATTTTTAGGAATAAACCGATTTTTTTGCTTTTTTGAGTTAGCGGAGTAGAGCCTCAATAGTCATATTCGAAACTCAATAATTTAGAAATTAACCATGAGACTTGCCGCACACGACACATGCAAGTCAGACGAGAAGTGGTGTTTTAGTGAAGGCATATGAACTTGCTCCCATCATGCTAGTGTCTTGCACTACAATTATTTACGGGTAGTTGATCCGCTCAGTTCGTTCCTTTCGAAATTCGTTGTCTGAAATCATTGAATTGGAAAACCTTTTAAAAGAAAATTATCTAATTATATCTGCAATAATTTAATTAAAATTTGTGTGGGTTTGCCTCCATGATTTCTTTGCAAAGCCATTGATACCCTTCTTAATTAATTACCTGATTAGATATAGTAAACCCCCTTACTTAAGATTAAAGTCGGATCATGTAATGTAATCATGTTGTGGGACTTAAAACAGGGACTCAATTTTATTTTATTTTATCTTAACAACAAATGCTGGCTTGGAAGCTAAGTTTAATTCAGTTAATCATCTAAACTGTGGTTAATTGTAAGAATATGGATGAGTCCATTTATATGCTAGAAAATAAGCTATTTTGGTAGGGGTTTTTTCGTTTTTTTTTTTTTTTTTTACGGTCAGGGGTGTCCAGGCCAGCTTACGATCACCTCGATCAAAAGAAAATAGCGGATAAGGTAAAAATCCTAGTTGTATAGATATTATAACAAGTCAGATGGGACAAAACATTGTATAGTTTCAAATTGGGACACAAAATTTCAAGTTTTCTATTGCATATATGTTTTTTTTTTTGAACTGCGAAAGGGTGGGAGGGGGTGACCAGCATAGCAACTCCCCTTGGGCGTGACCATAGAGGCTCCCGACCCGCTGTGGAATGTCCGGTTGAGCCATAGCTACTGTCCGTGAGAACAGGCCGTCACCACAGCACCACCTCAGCACAAGCTGATAGTAATATAGCACTATCAAAATCCCCCCAATGCCACTTCGGGGGCAAGACCCAAACCTGAGTCTCCTTTGTGGAGGCCGACTGACCTCGGTGGTCTATTGCATATCTGTTGCCCCAGTATTTGGGTGTTCTTCTTTTTTAATGAAAGGTATTCCAAAAAAATTATACTAGTAGCAACATTTGCATGCATAGAATTCTTAGCTTGCAAGAGAGATTGGGAAAGATAGTACTAGCATGAAAGCTTTTTAGCGTCGTACCAAAGGAAAAAAAAAAAAGGAAAGCTTTTTAGCGAATATTTATTTTTATGGCTTGAATGCACATTACAATGACAAATGGCTTTTGATCATCTCGTAATGTCTAGGTGTTGTCTGTAATTGTCGAGCACCGAATTCGGTGGAAAAGTCCGTGCAAAACTAATATGGGTGAGACACTAAACAAGTATCGCTGCGAAAAAATGAAATAATTTTTGGAAAGAGAATGAAAAGTGCTTGAAATTAATCGCCGTACGAGAATCAAATGGGGCCAGCAATGCGGCCAGTTGAATGTGGAGTACTGACTGAAAGTCGGTTTACCAATTTAATCGAGGTGTGAACCGGTGCGGATAGATGATATTATCAACAAGGAGAAACAATGACGAAAAAGAAAAGAAATCCCATCTTTGTTTGATTGACAATATAGGTAGTTGGTCATTTGAATCATCACCAAAGTCTGTCAATTAAAGTTGCTAAAGTTAACTAATTAATCCCATATTCAAGGTTGTAATGTTGGTCTAACTTGAGAAAGATCTTTAGATCGAACACCTTACCCCCCAAAAAAATGGTATCTAAGGCCTCGAAAGTTGATCTCTCTACATCACAAACTAAAGTCAAAGAGGTAGGTCACATTTTCTGTCTGTGAAGTAGACCCAGCAGCGCCCTAAGAAACCAAACCAAACCAAACCGAGTCTTACGTCCCAAATCAATTGGGGTCGGCTACATGAATCATTTTTCTTCATTGAGCTCTGTCAAGTGCTGCTTGCTCACTTAGCCCTAATAGACTGAAATCTTTGCGTACATGGAAAGAAAATGTCTCCTTTGGAGATGCACTCAACACATAAGTCCAGCCGTGAATCTGAGCCATTCATACTCTATTACTGAACACTTTCGGGGATATTTTTATATATCCTAATATTTTGGGTCGAATGCCTCCTTCTTAGATGCACTCAAACCACCCCACGTATGAGATGGATCATATATAATGGGTTTCAGTTCATTTTGATTTATTGTAAATAACTAAATAAGTCTTAAATGATTGTATTAAATGGGTCAATCTATATTACACAATATATAGGTTATTTACATTTACCACAAATTACTAGCGTCACTCCAAAGATTACTATACGGCACCCCAAGAATACTATTGCACTCTAAAAAATGCCACCCAAAATTATTGTTCCCGCCCAATAATTTACTAACGTCACTCCAATCTTATTAATGTCACCCAAAATTATTAGCACTACACGACTTTTTATTTATTTATGTATAAACGCATATAGGATATATGAATGACGATCTAATGAGGGATCCCTCCACTCCCTAAGTTGCGGACCTCCACTTTTCGGACTAAATTTTGCCGTTATAGCGTTTTTCACAAAAACTGCTCCGATCAACCCCTTCCGAGTGTTTTTTTTCAAAGAATCCTCATGTTGGACCTTTAAAACACCTTTTAAACACATCTAACGGTTCGGATCGTCGAAATTTGGTCCGAATAGTGTCCAAAACGTGGAGGTCCGCAACTAAGGGGAGTTGAGGGATCCCTCATTAGATCATGACTCTAGGATATATAAGTAAAAATCCAAATATATAAGGGCTGGTTAGGTTTCACATTTTATGAATGAATCGGGTTGGGTATACTCGGGTTGGGTATACCATGTGTGTAATTATTATTTGACTAATTGAGTTGTAAATGGGTCAATAACACATTAAAGATCCAACCCATATACAATCCATCCAAATTGACTCAAACCCAGCCTTTTAACATTCCGATCCTAAGCATCTCTAATCTAAGTCTTCAATTTGAAAACTCGAAATAATATTTAAAAAATGGGTATGAAAAATGTAACTATTCATAGTAACTCCAATTCAATTCTTCATTTCCATCTGTACTTTTTAAAAATTGCATTTATTTCTTTGCAAAACTCAATTTATTTCTCTAAAATCTAGATTTTAAGTTTTTCAAAATGCTACCAAAATATATTGATGAGTGGTCATGTTTTAAAGGTCTCGTGAATATCTATTCAACTATGTTAATTTTATGAAAAAATGAATTAAGGTACTACAAATAATTAACATTTTAAAGTGTAAAAGTAAAATGAAGAATGTGTTTCATTTTTTGGAGGATTCTCATATGTAAACAATGAAAAGTGATTTTTCATTTTGGAGGAAGAAAATAAAGAATGGTTGGAGTCTAATAATTCTTCAAAATGAAGAAATTAAACAAGTTGTACATCGAGAAAAAAATACTCCCTCCGTCCCTTTTATAGTGTGTACATTTTTCATTTTGGGTTGTCCCTTAGTAAGTGTGTATTTTGAAAAGTTAGTGGGTACATTTCCTATTTTGCTGAAGAAAACAAAAAAGTGAGGGCAATATGGTCAATTCGCATAGCTCTTGACCTTCAATTTCAAAATATTGGTTCGGATCCGAAGCTAAGAGGTTAGGTACTGGCTTTCGGCTTGGGCTTGTTTCGCTCCAAATTCCAAATAACCCACCAAAATATGGGGAACGAAAGTAGGGTGGGACCAGAAATATGGCAAGAAAAAACCCAAAGTAGGACCCATTCTAGCGGCTGAAAGTCGCGCCAAAAATGTGTTGATATTTAAATACTCGTATTAAATAAATATTGTATCCCTATTCCCTATAGTTTAACTTCTTTTTTTTTTTTGTCATTCATTATTTATAATCTATTACATGAGGAAGGGGAACTCGGTTCGGGATGCAGTATGAGACATCCAAGAGCTCTACCGCATGAGTTAGCCACCGCTTGCCTATAGTTGAACTTAACTGGTATATATTTTTACTATTTTTATTTTAGAACTGGATATATTATTTATTATGATAAACTACCATGTCGGACTACTTTGACTATCGTTAGAAAAAAACAGAGAGACCTATTTTGAGAATGTGGCCAATTCTTAGTACTATTTTTTCCTGTCCTCTCTGAAATTAAAAGAGGAAATTTTTGAAATTTATATTGGATTTTCTGTTTGTCAGTGGAAATTGCAGATTTTAATTAGCGATGACAAAAACATGCGATGTATTAATGAAACAAAAATTAAATAGGGAATTTCTTGAATTTATGTAGGATTATTTGCTGCTTATAGTCATGGAAATTGCAGATTTTAATTAGTGATGCCAAAAACATGTGGAGTATTAATGACACAAAAATATACGAGGGAATTTCTTGAATTTATGTTGGATTCTCTGTTTCTTATTGTCATGGAATACTGCAGATTTTTAGTTAGCATTATTACCAAGGAAAAATCAAAGCATAAGTAAACAATAAAGTATTTTATTTTTAAAATCCAGAGAATTCGCTCGGCCAGTCTCACATAATAGTACAACTGTCTTTGATTGTACTGCTTAATTACATTTTACACAATCCGGCAAATTTACAGATAAAAAAAATTATACCTTCGAAAATGTCTATGTACAAAGATTAAATTCATTGAACATGCATCAAAGGTCAACTAATTACAAAGTTGGTTTTGAGCTAAAGTTCGTAAAGTCACCATTTTAGGCTCCCGGTTTTTTACTACTAATTCTGAGGGGGCCCCTCTTTTATAGGTCCATATATGATTACTAATTAGGCCTATGTAAAAATTGAATTATTGTAAGGGTTATCGATTCTAGGTACTTATACTCTCAAATAATTGTAATGACTTTATACGAAGTTTCTTTTCCCCAAATATTTTTAACTATGCAAAGCAGATTGAGGATCCTATTTTGAAAAAGTTCGCTTTAGGCCTCACAAATATTAGAGCCGCCGGCCCTGACTAATTATATCGCATTTGGGAATGATAAGTGTGAGTTTGTTGCAGTACTGTTATTGGTTATTTGCATAAATCATCTGCTTGGTCATTCCACATACTAAATACTGAGTAGTAATTTAAATTACATAAATGAATCTGAAGTGGGCCCACAATATTTGCACAACAGCCATCCAAAATTCTCATTGGGAAAATAATATTTTAGACAATTAAGATCTTCTGGCTCAAAATTAAAATTAAGATTAAAATCTCTCTCTCTCTCTCTCTCTCTCTCTCTCTCTCTCTCTCTCTCTCTCTCTCTCTCTCTCTCTCTCTCTCTCTCTCTCTCTCTCTCTCTCCATAGTGTGCTGACCAAAATAGACACCATTTCAAGTTCGGATGTGTCATATTAGCGTTATTCAACGCCGGCATACATTCTATATCGTATGCTCAAATCAAAGATATTTTTAGGTTGGAGCTAGGTTTCATTCAAAGCTTAAGATTCCAAGGGACAAATTGGTAAGGTTAGATAGGGGCGGTACTAAGGGGTGGATATACTAATTTTCAGGTTAATTAAGAAAAATTCTATGGGATTGGCCCCTGTAAGTCTCTTGGGTGAAATTTTTTCTTAAAATCTCTATTTGTGTAAGGTAAAAACTCCTCAAAATTTCAAGTTATCAATCATTTTTTAGGTTACTTGTATAAAATGAAACGGTGGCTACGCACGTACACATTATATCGTCTCTTCTTCGGACCTGGCAAGTAACGATAAATACTTACAAAATTATTTTTTTTATGAATATGAAAATACACATGATTCGGCCCCTGCTTGACACAAATCATGCATCCGCCACTGAGGTTAGCTGTTAGGTTTGTTTAAAGCGATTAATATTAGAAGATGGAGTTTGAAAAGTGTCTTAGCCATTTTGAGGGAGAATTAAAAGACAAAAAACAATGGTTCAAATGCAATTTTAAAAGCAGCCACCAATTCCTAGAACACCAATACTAACAGAACCCATCTAGTTCTCAATCATTGGGGGTATAGGCGGGGGATGGTTGAGGACAGACCTAATCTTTGGTAATATGCACAAAATGGTTGCGCTCAGAATACATACCATTGAAACAGTGCTTCACGAACCGAGGAGCCACATGGACGTTTTGCTGCACAACCATGCTCCAAATTAAAGCCGAAAGGCATCAAGGAGGACAGGTCTAGAGACTCAAATCGATTTTGTACTCATTACCAATTCCTAGAAGCACCTTGCAATTATCCTGTCAAAAATCGTTTGACAGGGATTATTGAAGTTGGCTTGAGAATGACCCATATTTGCCTCCAACAACCTGTCCAGTAATTTTTATGGTGCTGGGTCTTGTGAATAATGTGTAAAGATGCAAGCTTGGCTTGCCTTTTGGGAAGAATTATTAATGTTGCATTTTCCATAATAAGTTTGAGGAACACATCTCTTTCTGGTAGATGTATTCACAAGCAAAATTATTGGTTACTTTACCAACCACTTTACTGACTAAAGATTGAGATGGCCACAAACACCTTGCCCCCCCAAAAAAAACTTTCCTGTCATGTTTAGTCTTGTGAACAACTGACAAAACATTTATTCAAAAGAGATCCATGTAAAAGGAAATTAGAGGCCTAAAGTGGGAGGATTAATCTCAATGTGGTTTTTAAGGTTTTACCATTTTAAAAATTAATATACCAGCTCAAAAACTGCTCTGTTTATTGTCAATTAATTTTGCATTGAATATCGTACCATGAGATATATGCTAACAGTTAAAATGTGTCATCCCAAACCTAATTGAATTCTGATCATTTTAGAGGTCTCCGTCCATCGGCCTTGTCTGGATATTATACCATAACAAGCATAACTATTAACTACTATTCTGACGAACTGAATATCTTTGTAACAAATCATAAGGAGATCTAACAATTTGTTTTGAAGAAATCCCCACAAAAATACACAACATTTCTTTGTTTGGATATCCCATGGAGATGCACTCTGTCCATTTGACTTCAAAAACAAAATTTATAAAATGAGTTCCTTTTTATTGTTATTAACCAACAATAATTTAAAAACAAAAGCATGTGTTTCATTGCATCAATTCTAAAAGGGTTCTAGGGTAAGAGAAAGGGATTATGCCTTCTAATGAAAGGACACAATTTCTTTTGTAGCCCTGATAAAGAAATAGGAACAATCAATCCCGACAAAGTTTCACTTACTACTTAATTACTTCATCCGTCCCACAATAATAATATCCTACGAAAAGAAGTGTAATTTTCGAATAAAACAATTAAGTACTTCTGTACATGATTTTTCGAGTTTTTTCGCACCAAATTAAAAATCTTGATTAGTTCTTTAATTTGATGTAAAAAAATTCAAAAAAAATTATGATGGAAATATTACAAAAATTACACGTTTTTTCGTAGGGGATTATATTTTGAGGGGGAGGGAGTATATATACTATATAGTTTTTACTTCTGAGGACAAAGGCACAGTGGTCTTAGTTGGCAAGATGGGAATGTTTGAGGCTTGCTTTTAAAGTAAAATTAATTATTTGTTGGATAGGGACTTTTTAGCTGGGTTGATCCCTGCTTTCAACAATCGGCTTGTATGCCCTAAACTGCCACTTAATCATGGCCCATTACCACCTTTTGTTCTTTACAATCCATTTAATATCACTGTGGAACCCCTTTGAATCTACTAAAACCCCTCAAACCCCACCTTTTTCTTGTATAATAAAAGAACAAGTAGATCAAGAAACAAAAATAAATAAACGGCGAACGATCAACGCGTGATGACCCATCTTAAAAAAATATCATATGTACGTCTATGATAAGGAATGTAGAAACTTTACATCAAATTAAAAAATCCAAGATATTAGGTGGAGAAGTTCTAACATTATACATTTATTTTTGAGCAGATATCCAGACAAACTTGCACGCACCTCGACCAACTTAATACTGTGTAGAAACTTTAGGAACATTACTAGCTTCCACAGGTTCATGGAACCTCCACTTCCTATTTGTTTTGGAACCCTTATCTCTTTTGAAGCAGCCAAAAGATAATGGGGGCTAAAGGGAATTTCATCTCCTCACATTTTTTCACTCTTTAAAAGTGGAAGTTCTTATGCACTTTTGAAACCCCCCACATTCTCAATTATGTTGTCTAATTGGTCCTATACTCTAGACTTAACTAAATATTTTGTGGAGCCCTTTTAAGCTTTCTATTCTTCTTTTCCTAAATGAATTTAATTAAAATTTTGTTTAATGCAAAAACTGCTTTCCAAATTCCTAAGATACAACCCACATTTCAAGAAACACCAAAAAAAGTTTGGGAATGTGCAAAAAGTATTTTTACACAAAATTAATAAGTAGGACAAGAGTCTTTAAAGAATTTCGTTGTTCCCGTTTTCAAAAATATGAAAAATGTAAAAGCAAATATGAAGAAAATGAAAACATTAATACATACAAAGAACAAGCAATAAATTTATATCATGATCATTTGCAAAATCTAAATCTTTGTTATCTCACAAGTTCTTTTGAGGCAGCCCATGTGTTAAGCCACTTAACGAATCAATGTTGAACATGCCTTTCCATGACTTGGATCATTAACAATATACATTTGGGTTTGGGGGCCATTTTCTTGATATCCAAATGCAGAATCAAGGACACCAAGTGCTACATTACGGAAATGTACTTATAAAAAATAAAAAAGTAATTTGTGATCGTTCCAGAAACTTATTTCCAAACTGACTTAAAGTTGGTTTATTGCACTTTACGAGACATATCATTCTCTCATATTACATCAACTCAAAAAGTCAATTCCTAACTTAAGTCGATTTCTAACACAGTCATGTCGAACAAACTTTGTCAAATTATATTCAACAATCTTTAGATTTGATTTGGACTAAACTACTAACTTAAATTTTATGACAATGATTTTTTTAATTTTTTCGTTTTGATTTAAATGTTCGATTTTTCAAATTCGTCTCGATAGGAATATTCAGCAAATAAAATATATGGACCGAACTTAAATTTTTTTAGAAAAAAACAAGATATTCAAAAAGAAATTATCACTATTAAATTTCAATTTTTTATCATCATATTTTGCTTTTAAAATTCCTCTCCTTTAACAGTAATTTAATGACAACAAAAACAACCCTAAACTACGAAAAAATTGAAAGAAAAAAAAAACCCAAAAAATCTATACATAATAATTTAGCCCAAAAGGCATCTTTATGACATTAAAATCTATGTAGAACACACACACACACACACACACACACACAGAGAGAGAGAGAGAGAGAGAGAGAATATGAGGGGATTTGGTCCTAATGCTTGTGAATGGGGGTGTTTTTTTTTTAGGGACAAAGTGTTCATTATTAAGTGTACCTGGCCTCAAAGAAATGAAAGGCTAAAGTAGTTAAAAAAAAATAGGTAACTCTTTAATTATTAAGTCACTGAACTCGACAACTCAACCCTCTTCAAAAAGACTAGAAAAAAAGGTGAGCAAAGCATTTAGATACTTCAGTATCTTTATAAAAGTGTTACTCCTATACATATTGATATAGACTTTGGTTTAACAAGCCTATAATCAATTATGTACAGTGGTTGATCGACTGGCGTCGACGGGACTTACCACCCCAAGATTGCAGTGTCGATTTCTTTTCGACGACGACTTGTCTTTGGGGCCACCTCATCTCATGCAAATGCGTGAAAATGACTGTGGAAAGGGCTGAAGAGATTAGTCTGGTTCATCGAATCACTCTTCATTACCCAAAAATAAGAAATAAAGTCTATATGTTGATCTAAACCTAGCAATTTCTTTACATTAATTTAGAATTACAAGTTGGATATGTTTTTAATTTCTCTATGAAGCCATTTCAACATTTTATTTCACTTGTTTTCCTTTCCTCTTTTGCTCATCTTTTTCCATTCAAAACCCAAAGAATGGAAAGATGTGCTTTTATGCCTTGGTCCAGTTCGTATGATAGCCCAAACTTGCTAGTCTCAGCCCGGCCCAATCATAACCCACAATGCGCTCAAGTTAGCTCCACTTGCTCTCTTCGACTCTGTAAAGAAAACCCATTATTTGACCCATCCTGGTTCTAGTCATGTACGCTAAGCACGGTCCGAAGCCTTTGTAGCATGTATGGGCAAAATAGTGTCACACAGTTCGCTGTCTGGTTAGTTGGTGGATTTCTCTCACACACAATGACCACAGTTCGATTCTTGAGATCAGACCGCAAGAAAGTAATTTTTTGTGAATCCCCTAGTTCCAACATGAATAGTCTGTCTTCAACTAGACCAAGGAGGGGATTGGTCAAGGTGCCTGTACCGTTGTGCGCTGGCTCGGATACCCTTAACCATCAAACCCAAAGTGTGTGTGTAACATGGTTCCATAACATGGTTTGATTCTTGGAGTCAGGCCGCAAGAAAGTAATTTTTTGCGAATCCCCTAGTTTTAACATGAATAGTCTGTCTTCAACTAGACCAAGGAGGAGATTGATCAAGGTGCCCGTACGCTGGCCCGGATACCCTTGACCATCCTGTGTGTGTGTGTACTTCGGGGTGTTTGGGGGTCTCATTTTTCAACTTTCTTTGCATTTTGCCTTTTTATATTTTTGACTTTTTGGATTATGGCCAAAATGTATTATGAATCTTTGACCTCATCAATTTTTCGCGGGCTTCTTTCTACCTTGTGTTTAGCTTCATTTGCATGGTTGAGGTGTGAGCAAAAAAACGGCATGTCATTTCTTGAACCTGACTGGTATGCTTGTATTTTCAACAATCTTCATTGACAACCTGTCAACCTACCAGATCAGATCAGGAAGATTTATTTGGGTATACAATTTGTTTTCAAAGTTCGGCAAGATCAGGGATGTGTTCATACCCAACAAGAAGAGCAAAATCACCGGTCAGAGTTTTGGCTTTGTGAGATTCAATACCAATGATAAAGTGGCAAACTTTCTGAGGAGCAAGGATTATCAAGGCTTTAACGTGTGGAATGTTATAGCTGGAGTCTTTTGGATTCTTTCAAAGCTGGAGTCTTCTAATCATCTCAAGTGCTACACAATGCTTTATGATCCTCTGGGGCTGCTTATATTTGTAACTTTTTTCCTCCAGCTTTTCACTGAATGTTTTTTTTTTTCTTTCCCATCCTATACTTTGCTCCGTGCTCTCTATTTGGCTTTTACCTCGATGTACCCTTTGTCGAGTTCTAATAAAATCTTATTGCCGATCATAAAATAAAAAAATATGAGGCATTACTGGTTGCCTTAAGGGGTTCAGATATTGTAGGCATTTAGTAATGTTCCCCCATCAACTCTTACACACTGTTGTGCAAAACAAGTACATTGATTAGCATGATACCTTTTATTTTATGCCAAATTTAAGATCCCAAAATGTAAATGTAATACAATGGAGGCGTTAATTACGCTAAGCATCATTACTGTCATTAGTTGGCTTAAAAGAGAATGTACTTCCATTAAAGACTGGCCAAAAGCTTATATAACCAAGGCTAAATCCATACGTAGTCGATGTGGGACATTAGGACCGTAACTGTATCTTACAGGTGCAAGACTCAGAAAGATGCATCTGCTCAGCCGGTCAGTGTTGCGCAGCTGTTGATCCCATACGTAAAGGGCTTTCCACATTGTTGTAGCAGCAGCTGCTGGAACTTCTTGAGGTTCTTCTCCATTCTTCCCATTTGTTATTCACTGGTTTAACATTGAAGCCAGTTAACAAACCTAATTTGTTTATTTTGTTCCTGCAGACTTCTACTTGAAAGATTGGTTATGAATTTTCTTTAATTCTTGAAGAAATCCCTATAGTCCTCTACCATCTTTTAGCAACAATTATGCACCTCAACCTTGAAAAAAAGGTACTGATATTGATTTTGAGATAAATTAAGGAGTCTAAAGTGAGCAAGTCTAAGAAGACCAGAAAATTGGCCTAATGTTGTGTACCAGTATTTTGAGATGTGGGCTTTTGAGTTTGAGCCGATGAAAGAACATCGGTGCAGGGCACACAAAAAAAAAAAAACCAAAAGCTCTGTCCTGCTGCCTCTCCAAGGGATGGAAGGGCAGAGGCCTTTGGTGTCCCCTTCAGTCAAAAGTTGAGGCCTCACAATCACTAGCCAATATACTTTTCTCTCATGCCTTTCTTCGTTTATGGTTCAATATCTAGTGTCCTAGGCATAAAGGAACCGCACCATCCACCGAATTTGGTTATTAAACTCTACTGCGGTGACGATACTGGACAGGAGGTCCAGCGGAAAAATACAATGTGTTGTAGACTTTTGGAAATCATAAAGTCGGGAATTGAATATTCTCCGTTTTGTGTAAGATTACTTTACAGTGTAAAGTTTCTTTCATCGGCACATTACCTTAATGCACAATTAAAAGTGTTATTTCACCATAAAGTAAAATAGGGGAATGGTTTACTTCACTAAAATGATATCTGAGAACACCAGTATATCAATCATGAGCCCTTGAGCATGGCTGTTGGAGGCAGAGGAGCAGAGTCGAGCTGGTAGAGGTTGAGGGCCGGGCCGACGAACCGGAACAATATCCAAGCTCCGATTATGACGAAAATGGAAGCATAGGCCAACTTGTTAAGCCAAAACAACAGACCTTTCTCTCCCACATACAGCTCTATAGCCTTCTCTGACATTGTCATGGATTCCCAGTCCTTCTTCTTCTCCACCTTCTTGGGCGGCAGCCCGGTGGTGGCGACAGTAGCTTGTTGCTCCTTTCTTGATCTCCTCCTCCCTCGCCGGTACAGGGGTGTGGTTGTGTCTGGCAGCGGTGTGGGTGGTGCCGCTGGCGGCGATGCGTTTGCGCTGCCGTTGGGGCCGGTGGTGATGTTTCTGTCACTACTGCTGCTGCTTTTGCATTTGATGTGGAGAAGTGGAAGTGGTTGGAGGAGGCGGTGGCGGTGGCGGTGTTGTGGAGTGGAGGGAATATGGGCTGAGGTGGTGGTGGTGAAAGGTTTTCCAATTCCCATGGCTGTGGTGGTGTTCATGGTTTTGAGTTTTCGCTTTAAGGAATTGGCATAGGCAGCCAGTGGATGGCATTTTCTTATCCCCCATCTTATCCTACCTGAGGGGACCACACTCTGGTTGGTGAAATTATTGAGCCGTCCGGACAACTCTTGTCTTGGTCTCGGAAGCGGATCTGTTGTCCCGAAATCCTGTCTCGTTCATCTGAGCAATCGAGGGCTTGGATTCGCACATGAACATGGATAACTCAGATTTGTTTCGAGTGATATGGAAGCTAAGCCCTCAATTGTTCAGATGAACGACTCGGATGCACGGGACACGGAATTTGGAACAGCGGATCCGCTACCCTCGGTCTCATGGTACTCATATAAATGTAGTTTGGTCTGGACTTAAACCACAATTCTTGCAAGAAATGGTTGGCTCCCTATTGGACGAGAGAAATTTAGAAGGCCAAGTGGTTTCCTCATTTGCTAAAATCAAATGGGAAATTTGGATCATGCCAAAATATGGTTTTGGCTCTCAGAATAGCTCTCTGTGGAGGTACTCTAAGGCATATCATTCTATGATCCCTCTATCCTCCAAACAAATCCTCCTCCAATTCGAACTCTTCATTTTATAGGTATCAATTTATAAATTTCTTCTAAAATATTACGTAGATCTCATATATGTAGCCATCTTAACATATTTTACGAATTACCTGTGTCTTGAGAAAGGTTGACCGTCTATTTATTTGGAAATCAAAGATCGATATTCCTATCATACGGCTTGTTTATATCTTCTTTTTTTTTTTTTTTTTGAAAGTCTACGGCTTATTTATATATATGATCACCATGTAATTGGTTTCAATGACTTAATATAAGAGCCTACAAAATTAATGGAGCAAATCATCGACATTGGTCCAATGATTGGCCCAATTTGAATTGGCAGAGAATTGGAGGAGAGATCCAAAGTATATGTCAATTGGCTTAATTCATTCATCTGCTATGCGCGGCAATCAGAAAAAATGAAATAAAAAGATTTGAACATATTTTTTACCGCGATATATGTCAATAGATGCTTACGTACCAACAACTAACATCAACCCTTGCTATGCACGGCAATCAGAAAAAATGAAATAAAAAGATTTGAACATATTTTTTACCGCGATATATTTTGATCCCTCCCTAACTAATAGAGTTTTTTTATTCAAATTCTAATTTATCTTATCGTTTGGACCAATTGAATTTTAAAATGATTAAGAAATGACTTTTTCAGAATGTAAGCTAATGTCACTTGTCTCTCTTGTAGCTCTTCTCACTAAAAGAACCCCTGCAAGACTATATAGTATGGATGGCCAAGATTGATTATACATACTTTCAATGAAGGACGTAGAAATTGTTGGAATTTTCGCGAACGACCTCGGGAATTCAGAGGATTTTCTGAGACAATCGAACGGACCTTCTTTGATTTATTGTATCTAGACGTTCTTGGTGCGGCTGGTAACTCCTCCATGAGGTGAGACTGATGGCAATATTGATTCCTACATTCATTCCAGAATTCAAGTTGGCCGAGCAACTCAAAGGAGATCTTCTTGGCTACAAGTTAGCAATACCATTTTTGTGTACAACAATAGATTTTCGGTATCCAAATCACAGTCACTTCTGAAATTCGCTCATTATGTGTGAGAGAGAGAGAGAGACACTAGTTCAATTCGCCAAGGCGGTTGTCGGTGATGTTCCGAAAGCCGTGGTCTAGCCGATTTATCCTAGGAGACAAACGCTGATGCAACCTTCAACAGTAATTAACACCATTGGTAGGCGGCGGAACTTCTTAAGGAGACTATGTCGGACACAGTACTCGATTTAGTCGTTATCATGTTTCTGTTTTTTTGTAATATGTATTTTACGGTTATTTGTTCAATGAAACTATTCTCTGAATTTTGCCTAGTATATTGAATTTTTTTTCAACAGAAATTTGGCAAACGATCGACCATAGCAAAATAATTAAAATTTTGAAAGGATTGCGTTACATCATTTAGATTTCGGAGGTGTTTACAGGAATACTATTAAGCTCCTGGAGCGTCTAAAATGCTAAAATATTCTGCGAATTTATAAGGGTAAAAAAAATACACAAAACAAGACTAATGAGGAAAAACAAAAATTTGGTGGAAATCAAGATCCTCTAATGATCCATCATATGGTCCCTCTGTAGTTTCTGCTTTCCAAAAACAATTCATGTGGTCCACGTGTGTGACGCAAAATAAGACAGTTCACGGGTCCGATTGATGATACGAACAATTCATTATACAAGTCTCGATGTATTTCCAATTTTCCATGCAAAAAATAAAGTTCACTGGACATCGGTATCCATTGAACGAAGCATATTTGTAGCAAGAGAAATAGACCGTCAGACTCTGGCCATTTGTTTCTCTTCAAAAACAGTAAGATTTAGCTAAGTCCTTGCCTATTTCCAATCCACCTGGTTTTCAGTTGGACGTTAAACACATAGATACCTACTACATCAATAGTTAGGGGGTGTGCCACTAACTTGGTTTTTTTTGCTTTTTATTTTTTATGTGAGAGCTCGAAATACGCGTTGGCTTTTTGTGGTTTTTTATGTGATGTATTGTAAAGGGATGACCTGTCTCGAAAAGCGTAATAAGCTGGCTTTTGACTTTTTGAGTTAATGGAATGGGGCCTTAGGATCGTGAAATAGAACTGTGATATATGGGTCCTATTCTGCATCACGTGAGAGATTATTTCACGAGAGGATCTTGAGCTGCAGTGGTATTTTCTAAGCTACATCAACTAATTATTTGACAAACAATTCTAGCCAAAGCTACAACAACTTATTTGAAAGAGTTGGATAAGGTGATTGTGATCCTTATTCCTTATTACAGTCTGCAAAGACGAGGTCAAGAAAAACAGGCTGTTTGCTTGTCGAATTCATGTCCCGTAAACGAGGGAAACCATTAACCAATATTCCCCACAGTTATATAATACGTCCCTTTTGGTTGATTAGCTAATTACATATTCTGTTTTTTGTTTTTTTTGTGTGATATTAGCTGTCCATTAATTATTTAATTCAATCACATAATCAATTCGACCAATCAAAATGTGATTACAAGTTTGACATAGTTCAATAAACTGTTGAAACCCATTGAAATGGAGTGGGATCCTCTTCGAGATCCTGTCCGGCTCATTTTCGGGTCCTTCTCGGATTGGTGATCGAGACATTTGCTATTTTAGACTTCATTGATAACATTAGGCCCGCCAAAAGTTGTGCTAACCCGATATCATTTGATGTGTTCTGAAAACATATTTATCTCTAGAAAAATAAATTTTTATCTAGTGTTGCAATATTAAACGATATCCGATTAACATGAATTTTGACGTACCTATTGTTTTTAACGAGGTCTAAAACATCAACGGTCTCGATTATCAAAACATTCAAAAAGTGCCCCGGAAATGAACCTGACAGGACTGTACAGTCCCTCCCTTAAACGGACCGGATAGGATCTCAATATTCCATACCAAATACACGTCACTGAGCATACCACTGGTATTGATAATTTGATATCTATATATTTGTCTCTTATTACAATTTACAGCTGATAACGAAGGGCTTGTAATCTAGCGGTTATCTTCTGATTCTCCCACAAAAAGATATCAGAGTTTCGAGTATCGGCAGAGGCGTTTGGGGTTTAGGGCTATGGTTAACTTCTAGATCCCCTCTAAACTAACTCACTAACTCTCCCGCTAATTCCCCACTGATGTATATCGAATGACAAAAAAAAAAATGCCAATTTACAGCTGATATTTTAGCCAAACCAAAAACTGAGCACTCAATCATTAATCATAGAGTGGAGGTAGGGTTAGTAGCCAGAATCTTGGATTATTAAAGTTAATATATAATTTTAGTGAGCTTTAAACAATTAACTTGACTTGTTAATCAAGTGTGTTAATTTTAAACAAGCTTTAATTTTAACATGATATACTGAAAGAACCGGTTAGTAACTTGTTTGAATTCGATTTGAATTCAAAGAGTTTCAGAAAAATGTTCAAGTTTAATTTCTTCATGCATTATATACAGATTTAAAACGAATTTTTACTGAGCGAAAACAAGCTCGATTTTGAACAGTTTTGTTCGTTCATTGGCCCCAAGTAGTGGCTTCTTGCTAAGGCTACAAACTAATCGAGCTATTCGCAATGAACTCGAGGCCCGGATCAGCTCCACGCGTTTCGTAAATAAACCGAACTTAAGTTATCCGTAACTTAACTCGCTTAGACAAGCTCTGTTCCTATGAACTCAACTCATTTACAAAGACTCGTTTAGTACTCAAACCGAACCGAGCTCTCAAATACTAATCGAGCTCAACATCACTAAATTTTAAACGAGCTGAGCTCAAAACACCCTGAAGCTCGGCTCCGCTCATCCGCACTTTTTTTTTTACTTCCTTGGATTATTCGAATCGAGATGGTTGATTCCCAACAGCTACTAGAGGGAAAGAGAGAGACTATTCAGCGGTTGTGGGCGGCTCGAGACACGTGGCATAATATAGTACTCCGCTGGTACCACACTCCACCGCTCACGCCTCCACCGTACAAAAGCGCCGGCCTTCAATATTTCATCTTTAAACGGTGGCGTCCCATGTAAAAAATTGCTAGCATTACCAATCAACTATTGGGAGCAAGGAGTAATTATTCAATAGTTGCCGGAGCCGTGTCGTGCCCGCTGCTCCGGGATTAGAATGTGTGGTGTTGAAGTGGCCGGAAATCGCTTGATTACACTCTGGAGCACTGAATAATTAGAAGGGAGCAAATACAGCAATTAAGCCCCATAAATATGTGTGGTGTCGAAGTAATCAAAAATCACGTGGTTATGCTCGGGAGCACTGAATAATTAGCAGGGAGCAAATACCGCAATTCCAATTGATTACACTACGTAATGTGATGTTCTTTTTTCCTACAAACCAACGAAAAGTAGTGGTTTTTTTTTTTTTTTGGCTACTTCCTTACATTTTTCATTAAGAAATTATGGGGTAAAATTTTGTTTGAAAAATTAGACTTTCGTACATTTTTCATTAAGAAACTAAAAGTACTTTTACTTTTGTTTTTGCCACTTTTGTACATTTTTTTTTATTAAGAAATCATGGGATTAGATTTTGACGAATACAATAACTGATTTTAAGTTTCCATATGTAGGAGTCTTTTGCTATTAGTTTATTTCTTTTCTTTTTCTATTTCTTTTCTTTTTCCTCGTGTCGTGGCTATGCTAGGAGGCTTTTTCATACGCTCGTTTTATGAAAATTGGCCATGGCAAAAAGAAAAGAAAATAAAAAATTCGTATTTATAATTACAACCCTCTGGAGTCCACTTAATTATAAGTCGTGCAAGGGGCGTTTGGTTCATCCACGTTTATTTTCATGATTTGAAGCATTGATTTTATAGATTTCAACGTTCAGCTAATTGACACATTCATCTTTTAAAAATTTGATAATCCAATTTTACGAGATCATTTCTTGTAGTATTGTACATTTTTTCATCAAAATTGAGGTACTAAACTAAAAAATGCTTATAATTTAGTACTTTAAAAGTACTTTCTTTCAGAACACTATCTATAAGGCTTGTTGGCAAATGCAGACTATGTGCAAGCTATGTTTTCTAGTGTCAACAAAGGCCGTTCAAGGCCTAATCACTTTCGCGGGTGGGTGCCACCTCCTCCTTCTTCCGTGATTAAATTTAATGTTGATGCAGCTTTTCGTCCCCTCGCAGCTTGGTTGCCTTTGGCGTTATTGCCAGAGATAGTAATGGATTGGCTCAATTATGGCGTTTCGGTAGAGTTCTTGCACCATCGGCTGTTTATGCTGAAGCTTGGGCACTGGGAAATCGCTTGTACTGTGGCTATGGAAATGAACTGCGTGGAGGCTGTTTTCGAGTCAGATTGCTTAGTTCTCATTAATTGTTTTCATGATCCGAACGAGCAAGGGCCATGGGAGATCAGAGCTCTGATAGAAGACATCAAGCAGTGGGCAACATCAAGGCAATGGGAATTCGTGTGGTACAATAGGAAGAAGAATATGGTTGCTCACTGGTTGGCAGCGAATTGTCTCGGAAAATTTTATTTCATCGGGTTGTATTCCGCCCGGCTTAGCTTCTATTGTAGTTGTTTTGTTTCAGTTGTTTTTAGAGTTTTTTTCGTTTTTATCCCTTAAACTATGTACATTTTTTCTACTTCGTCCCTAAACTATCAATTTGACGATTATATCCCCTAAACTATGCACATTTTTTCTACTTCGTCCCTGAACTATCAATTTGACGATTTCATTCCCTAAACTATGCACATATTTTCTATTAAGCTTTCTTATTTTTGAATTCCAAAGGGAACTTAACTGACTAACTGAGTCCTTTTTTAGTCCAATTTTATCCCACTTCATAAAAGTTTCTAATTTGAACCCTTAATTTTTTATTATATAGCAGCCCACAAATTTGGTGTATTATATCCATTGAATAGCCTTAAAAAAATTATACTCAAATTTAAAAATTCCATCAAATAAGTAAGTCCGAATCCATAGAATCTGGTATTTGATTAGGCTACCTTTTAAAAGCAATTTATAATGAATGTGATCTACACAAGTCATATAATTTATACAGTCTTCATTTTTACAGTTATATAAAATCAAATAAGCAGAATTGGTCACATCAAACGTGAAATATATAGTTGGCGCCATTGGGAATCCATTGTGTATGGATTTGAGCGACCAATATCTTCTTAGTTTTAAGAAAATTTCCTTTGTTTGATCGAATATGGGCGTTACGAGAACTATATATACAAGTGAATCACATATTATAGCTCAAATTCCACATTCATTGAATATATAATCCCAAAAAATGTGAAATATACGATACTCGGAGATATGACATTATTAATCGGATCATTGCTAATTCAATAGGATAAAATATCATATGTGAAAATATAACTTTTCAGACATACATTGCATGATCTTCTATACAATGGTAACTGTTGATTTATAAAACAAAATTACAATTTTTAGAATTTATTGAAATTCTCATAAATTTCCAATCATAACTAATGTTCTGCAAATGTTTTTTTTTTTTGTTGGGTAAACGTGATGAATGGCAAGTGGTGGCCAGCTTATGGGGTGGAGCTCTTGGATGTCCCACACTGCATCTCAGGATCGAGTCTCACTCCCCCCTCCCCCATGTAATAGATTAGGAATGCCGAATGAAAAAAAAAAACGTGATGAATGACTTTTTTTAAGAAATGCCTTCTTATACGGGACGGATGACTAGAGTACCATATTTCAACTTACTGTATTTGGTTGGGATGAAGTAGAGGTGTCAAACCGGCTGGGCTGGTACGAGCACGACACGTATAAGAGCAGTTGCACAGTATGGCAAGGCCGGCCAAGCATATTCTAAAATAGGCTGGCACGGCAAGACACGACATGACTAATAAATGTGACGGATTAGGCACGACACGAAACTAAAAGGGCTGGGCCGACACGGCACATAAGACACCTTTGAGAATGGACTCGCAAAACAAAAGGTTGGAGGAATGTGGAAGAAAAGGGTTCAAAAGTTCGACTAATTTGTGAACAGGTGACTTTGAAAGGCCTATTTCAGGTCTGGCACAAATAATGAAAGTCGTTCATTAATTTTAAAATATTTTTTAGGTGGCTTAGCAGACAATTAGCCTAATCAAATAAATATAAATGTATATGAGTAATTGGAAGATTGGATTAAACACTTAAATATTGGATTGAGTTGAGTTTTCATAAAAGTACTCAAAATAATATTTTAAAATTAATGAACAACTTTGTGACTCAAGTAGTCCTAGAAAGAAATCTGTGCACAATATGTGCGCATAGTTTTCTTGCAAAAAGTTATATAACCTTGGAGTTAGGATCCATTCTTCGTAGTAATTTTGTTGGTTGTGTTCGTTTTGATAGTTTAATTCTGTTTGTAGGGTAACGAGTGGAGAGAAAAATAGAGTAATGATTGAAAATAGGGGGGAGAGAGAGAGAGAGATGACAATAATAATTCAAAAGTGGAGTAATGATTGAAGAGAAAAATAGGGTAATAATTAGAAAATTAAACTAAGCTAAACTATTTTTTGTTTTGGTATTTGTTTTCTTCATTTCTGTATTTTTACTAATTCGGATCACATTTTTTGGAGAAAAGAGTCTATAAAGCAAGTTTAAAAACTTAAGAAAAAAATTTAGGGATTCGGAAATTAATTTTAATAATTAATTTGAAATTCTTAATTTTAAAAATGTGTCGGCTCCTTTGACAAGGGATTTGACACACTAAATATAAAACACCCATTTTGGAGTCTCACTCAATTTATCGGAGCTGTTCAATTAGTTTAAAATATGTTTTTAAGAGTTTCTGTAAATAATCAACTCATTCGCATAACGATAAGGGCTTCATTAGTATTTTCCCTAAATTTGACGAGAAAAAAACTGAATGAATCGATCATGTCAATCAAGTCCTTACTGATATTTGAATGAGTTGATTTTTTATGGTTACTCTTAAATTTTGTTTTAAACAAATTGAACGGTTCTGATTATTAGTGTTTGTGACAAATATTGTGTTATGGAACCGGTCCCTTCAAAAATTAAGAATAAAAGCTAACCAAAAAATATCCGATTTAAAATTTATGTTGATTTTGATTTTCCACTAGACGTCAGGGAAAATGAAGCTCATTTCAAGTAGGACTGGAAAAAAAAAAACCATCGAACTGGACCAAAGCGGAAACCGGACCAAATCGCCAATTTTGTCTTCTTCTTTTTTGTTTCTAGTTTAAGAAGTTCCTTAAATTTTTTCTCGGTTAGGTTTCCGGTTCTAGTGGCTAAAAAGCCGAACCGGATTGTTGTATATATATGAGTGAGTGTGTATTATAAACCCCCAAAACATTTCCTTACCCTAAATCAGCTCCGCCCCTCTTGACTTCTCTCTACCACACACTCTCTCACCGAGATCTCACCTCTCACCGCCACTCGATCGATGCCAGATCCATCATTCACTCTGTGGCGCTCTCTCTTTCTCTCGATCTGTAGGTCTCTCTCTCTCTCTCTCTCTCTCTTTGTATATATGTGTGTGTGGATCCCTCACAACGGTTTCGTGTGGACCTCATAGATCGGGATCGAATTTCGATGATCCGAACTGTTCAATGTTTTTAAAATGTGTTTTTAAGGGTCTACATGAAAAATCAACAAAAAAAAAAGACCGGGAAGGATTTGATCCGAGCATTTTTTCATAAATGTGTATATATGCATTTCTATATAAAAAAAAATGTCCAGATCAAGCCATTCCGAATCATTTTTTTGGTGATTTCTTGCGTTGACTCTTAAAAACACGTTTTAAACACATTGAACAGTTCAGATCATTAAATTCGATCCCGATCTATGAGGTCCGCACCAATGCAAGGTGCGGAATCCATCAATAGATCGGGATTGTATTTATGCATGTGTGTGTTTTCCATTCTCTCCGGATCGATTACTGTCTCTCGGTCAAACTTGACCGAAACTAGATGAACCAGACCGACCTATGTAACACCGGTGCCGATTTGATGTTTTCCCAAACCAAAGTGTCCGGTTTGGTTCAAAACATACGTGAAAATCGAAACGGTTGCACCCCTAATCTCAAGACTTCTATCCTCCAAAGCCCGTCGCATCTCATTTTTTTGCTCCATTGTGACCGCATAACTTGCCACATTTGAATAGAACGTATGAAATAAATATTTGAAAAGGTTGTCTCTTTTTCATAAAGAAGTGTGATATGAACAGTTTAGATAACTATCATAACATGCTCACAATGTTGTCAAAAAAGGTTAAGATTTAAAAGCAGTTGGAAAAATATGCCTTGAGGTGGACCAATTATTCCATGGTTTTGCGGAATCGCTGCGTGGTGCCCCAACACTTTTATTCACCACACATTCATGTAGAATCCAGTGCAATGTGTGGTGGAGTATCACGTGGCGGTCCCCAAGACCATGGAATAATTACTTCTTTCGGTGAGGGTTTCCATCGAACGTGGCAAGTTATTTGGGGGGAGATTGTTTGACCCAACCCTACTCCCGTCGCACACTATCACAACCCAAGTCAAAACCTTTCGGTTGAACTGCTCCTAAACTTCACAGGGGCATTATCGGTATTCCGGTCAAAGGAAACCTCCAACAAGGAGGTGAAGTTGCGTATGGTGATGGCTTTTTATGCATCTCCCCTTCCCCTCTCTCTCCTCTCTCCCTCTCTCTCTAGAGATGCTTCTGTAAGATTTGCACGGCGTATATGTATATATCTGTATGAAATCTTTAGTAAATCTGTATTTTGTAACGAAAATCATGATACGCATATTAACCGAATCCAAAGCTACTATAAATTTTCTGCAGTAAATTGCTGTCTTGCATTTTCAAGCCGGTTCGTCCTCCTCCCATCAGGTACCCCTCTCTCTCTCTCTCTCTCTCTCTAGGATAATGAATATTATTGCGAAATTCTCCCATTGCAGAGCGCTATTTTCATTTTCTGAGTCGATAGTAAGTTCGAATGGAACTTTGAATTGAAATTATTATGTGTTCTTGTTTGATTTTGTCACTTTGATTTATAGCTTGTGATATTTAGTGGCTTGTTAGGGCTCGATTGAAACAAATATTGACATTACTGCATCACTATTGGCACCTTGATTCTGTTGATTTAGGTATCTTTTTTTCTTCTTTTTTGGCGTTTGGTGCTTTTCTGTTGCTTGAAATTGACGACACAGATCGATGCTTTGGACTGATTTCCCTGTTTTGTTGCCGTTTCTAGATCCGTTTTTCGGTTTGTGCGGAATATTAATTTGAAATATAACAATAATACTCATCGTTTTCATATGTTTTGAGTTTTTTTTTTTTTGTACTTCGGAATGAATATGTTGTTGAGTTTATACTAGTGAATGGTTTGCTGGAGTAAAAGTATGTAATTTGGGGGTTCTCCCAGAAATGGGTTCCTCTCGAAAAAGCAGAAAACAAGTTTACAAAATAACCAATCAATTATGTTTCCTGTGTTTCTAAAAAATGAATCCAAAAAATAAATTTTGAAATTGCAGCCAAACAGGATGGTTCTCTTTTGCTGATTTTGGATCGTTATTGTGAACCTACCTTATTTTAGTAGAAGAAATTAACTAATTTTGGAATCTTGACTTTTATTTACTTTGATTTAATAGATTTGTTTCTTATTAAGTTATTTTGGGTACAGGTTATCGAGTCTATTATGAATCAGTCTGATTGAGTATTGGCTTTGTGTTTGCTTGGCTGTAAGAATAGATGGGCAAGGGTGGAAAGGTTGGGAGCACCCAATATCGTGATAGAAGAATTCGGTCTAAAGACAAGGGATCAGATGAATCAGATGAGGATTATACAGTGGGTGAAGATGAAGAATTCCATGATTCAGACGAGAGTCTAGGTGATTTTGAAGAAGAAGAAGAAGATGAGGAGGAGGAAGAGGAAGAAAAAGTGAGGAAGAGTGGTAGGTCAAAAGGGCGGAAGGTCTTTCCAGATTGGAGAAAAATTGAGGTTGGAAAGGCAAGCAAGAAAAGGTCTAAAGTAGAAGATGATGAGGATTTTGAAGTTGAGGAATTTGATGACGATGAGGCACCCAAGAAAAGAAGGCCCAAAATAGAAGATGAGGATTTTGAAGTTGAGGAATACGACGATGATGAGACACACAAGAAAAGAAGGCCTAAATTAGAAGACGATGAGGATTTTGAAGTTGAAGACGATGAGGATTTTGAAGTTGAAGAAGACTATGAGTTTGGCAGGTCAAAAGGGCGGAAGGTAATTCCAGATCGGAGGAAAAATGAGGTTGGGAAGGCACGCAATAACAGAAGGGCTATAGTAGAAGATGATGAGGATTTTGAAGTTGGGGTATGTGACGATGATGAGGCACGCAAGAAAAGAAGGCCCAAAATAGAAGACGATGACGATTTTGAGGGTGAGGAATACGATGGGGCACGCAAGAAAAGAAGGCGTAAATTAGAAGACGACGAGGATTTTGAAGTTGAAGACGATGAGGATTTTGAAGTTGAAGACGATGAGGATGAGGTGGAGGAGGAGGAGGAGGAGGAAGAATTTGCAGAAAAAAGGGCTTCATATAGAGTCGAAGATGATGAGGATTTTAGTGATGAGGATTTTGATGACGACGATGACGATGAGTTTGCGCCAGATGATATTGACTTGGATAACGAAGATGAGTTGGCAGTTAGGAAGAAGAATAAGAAGGTGGCAAGGAGGCCTTTGCGGGAAAAGTGTCCTGCCAAAGGGCGAAAGAGGAAGAGGAGTTCGAGTTTTGTGGGAAAGACTCTGAGAAAGAATCGGACGAAGAATCTTGTGTTGCGGAAGAAATCAGCTGCTGCTAATGTTGAGGCATTCATAAGAAAGAACCCAGTGGTGAAAGAAAGGAGTAAGAAAAGTACTGGTCAGAGAAAGAGGAAGTTCATGGCAGATCCTGATTCAGATTTCATGAGCTCTGGATCATCTGATTATGAATATTCTATTTCAGAGGAAGAGAGAGAACAGGTGAGAGAGGCAAGCACATTTTGCAGAGATTTGACTATTAATTTGAGGAATCCATCTTCAACAAAGAGATTACAAGATGGGGTATTGGTTCAGCAAAGAAAACGTCCAGGCAGAAAGGGCAAGGAGAAGGTAGAAGAATTGAAGATTGAAGTAGTGAAGCAGGTCTGTGGTATCTGTTTGTCAGAAGAAGGGAAAACAACTGTTAGAGGAACACTAAATTGTTGCAGTCATTACTTTTGTTTTGGTTGTATAATGGAGTGGTCAAAGGTGGAATCTCGTTGCCCTTTGTGCAAGCAGAGGTTCGTGACTATTAGTAAGCCGGCAAGATCAAATGTGGCGATTGAATTGAGGACCCTGGTGGTCCAAGTCCCCGAACGTGATCAGGTACTTTTCTTTCTGAACCATATTTTCAAAATTGATACCAGAAACAGACTGAATTCTGGTTTTTAATTGTCCTCGTTTTTTTGTTTTTTTTATTGCGCGCACGTGTGTGTGTGTGTGAGAGAGAGAGAGAGAGAGAGAGAGACTATTATCTTTTCTTTCTATTTTGCTGATTCGATCAGTTTTGTGATTTTCAGGTTTATCAACCATCTGAAGAAGAACTTAGGGGTTATCTAGACCCTTACGAAAGTGTGATTTGTACTGAATGCCATCATGGTGGTGACGATGCTTTTATGTTACTTTGCGATATCTGTGATTCACCAGCGCACACTTATTGCGTTGGTCTTGGACATGAAGTACCAGAAGGTAATTGGTATTGCGAAGGCTGCAGACCAATTGGTCTAGGTTACTCAAATCCACAAGCTCCAAATCTAACTCCAGACCAGAGAACAACCAACAACTCCTCCAACAGATCCATTCCTGATTTGAATGTTAGGGAGGCTATAGACCTAAACTCAGAGTATGTGCCGGAATCACCATCGACTCAGAGAACTGGGGTTTTCTTATCTCCTAGACATCCTGTTAGGGATTCTCAGGCTGGTTCTCCAGTTTCTGGAGCGGGGGTTTCAACTTTGTCACAAAGGCGTAGAATACTTCAGATACACCATCTGCTGAACAACAGAATAGGCCACTTTGGTAGTAGGACTAATTGGGCGTCCGCCGAGTCTTTGGGAAGTAACGGTTTGGGCTCTCAAATAACACCAGAAAGTTTGCCATCACAGCAAACCATTTCCCTGGGAAGATTACCGGGGAATTTCACCCCTTCAGTACAGAGGGATCTTTCGTGGGCAACGTCAAGCCGTTCAAGGGATCAGCTATTTGGGGGTCAAACTTCTAACTCTGATAATGGTTCTATCCATAGGATGATGCAAGCTGGACTTGCTGGGATGAGTAGGGGTATCAATTCAAGATCCGGTTACGAGCAACCCCATCCGTTTAGTACCATCAGATCAAGCACAGCTGAGGATAGCATGGGTCCGTACAGATATAGAGAGGTGAGCCACTTTAATACGGAAAAGGAACAAGTGAAATCAATGGTTAGAAGTCATTTGAAAAGCTTATCCAAGGAACTGGGGTTAGGTAAGTCGGGTTAGCGCTCTTCTTGTTATTTTGTTGAACCGCCTGTTGCATTGTGCATAAGGGGTGCTGCACAAGTTACAAATCTAGTTTTGTTGGCGGTTGAAAATTGGGTTCAATCTTGGAAGTGCAAACGTTTTTTGAATTGGTCAAAACAAGTCATTCTGATTTATGCCTTAGTTGTGGATTCTGATTTATGCCTTAGTTGTGGACATGTCTAGGATACTATGGGGCAAATAACGATGGTTTTAATAAACTTTTGGGTCATGTTTGATTGGTTGGACACTGATGAGCGGACATGTAATCCTTGAACGAGTCGAACGACTGATCCAACCAGACACATAGGGAGGGACATACTAAACCAAAACTTTTGGATGTATTGTCATATTGTTGATCCCATGTTATGTGGGATGCGTTGCTAGGAGGGATATGAAATCCCTCCATCAATTATCAAATTCATATGCGAGAAACGATGTCCTTATGGATCTGTAATCCAATCACATGTGCAATCTGGTCAATTAAACATGCCCTAGGTACGGTTAATTCTCATGCCCTTGGGAATTTCATTTTGAAAAGAAGGGTGTGCGCACCTCATCTTTGTTATGTCTGCTGTATGCCCTTGGCTACTGTATCTTCGTCATCTTCCAGAAAAGTACTTGAATTTCAAAATGACACTAGCTGCTTTGCAAGTGCATTGTGACTGCCTTCTTTTCAGAATTAAATGAGTCGATCATTTTAGAATTTCGATTTCTATGCTATCATTTAGAAACTGAGAGATGCACTTTATTATACTTGAAGTACATATAAATTCTGACATATGTGACTCATTAATATTATTTTATGCGCACAATATTAATCTCCATGTTACTTGAAATGCTTAAATTGCCCCAACTTTTTTTGTTGTAGGCTACAGTACCTTCAAGGACATTGCCAGGAACGCTACACACACCATTTTAGCTGCATGTGGCCTTCAGCATCGAGGGGGCAACGTATATCTGGTGCAGCCACCCTCACTCTGTGACCATGTTGATAAAATTGCAAGCGGAGAGATTAGCCTTATGAAAGGTTATTGCTCATCTTGTTTCGATTCATTTGTGATGTATGTAGTGAGGGAGATCACAAACACACAAGTGCCTCCATCGGTTAGGGATTGATGTTGTGAGATAGCTCACAATTCTCTGTCCATTGACTACTCTTGCATACCTTTTTTTACTTTATATTTCTTTTCCTTCATTGTTTATCCTAGAATTAAGACAAGAATTTGCGATTGAATTGTCTATACAATGACGGGATATTGGTTAGGCATTGTTGTTACTTGATCATTCAGATGTTAGTTACGGTTAGGCATAGAAGTTGAAATCTTTGTTGCTGTTATTAATTCCTTTACTTCGTATCATGAAGTGCTGACATTGAACATTCAAAAATTACTGTTCGTTAGCAGATCAGCTTTAAGAGTTGATTTTGAACTGGGCGAGTTTAGACAGACTTGTGTCGAGTTGAATGAATATTATCATCCTGTTTCTTTCGTTGTTAGCATACGCGATGAATTGCTTGTATGTTTTGCTTCTTTTATCAATGCCTTGTCCTATTTCTTTTAAATGTAGTTTAGGAGATTTTTATGTTTATGAAGCCAAAGAAGTATTTTTACGTTTCTTTTTCCCATGCACTTAGTGTCTTAATTGGGGAAAATATTAGGCATGTGTTTGCAGGCAATAATAGAACTAACTCACATGATCCATTTCTGGTGCCATATTATAGCTGGTCAAATCTAGTGTCAAATTTGGCACAATGTTTGGCAAATGTCAAATTTATGTTGAACTCTCGAACGTGTCACATGATAAACTTCCTTATGGCAATATGTGTGACAAAAAGGTACTCCCCTCCGTTTATTTTTAAGTTTCTAATTTCGTAAATTCAACTTGTTATGTAGACATTATCTTTACATTTTACAAATTGCCAATGATTGTCATTTATGGGGGTGACATCATTACACGTTAACCCTAACTTTTTACTATAACCCTAACTTTTTAAAATAAAATCTGCTCAGAAGGGCATAAATGGAAAATGTATTATAGTAAATTTCACCCGAGAACTTTTCAAATACTGCTCCTTAATTTTTTAATTTGAGGAGTTAAATCTTCTCAAATCTCTTTATTACTCAATTTTTGAATGGAATTATTAAAGCCATTCTTGGAGCAAGTCTATCCCCGTGTCAAAGTAATTTGACATCAACAAAAAACCTCTTTTCATCATCTATGTCAAATTCAATGCCATAATTTGCTCATATCATTCGTCTTGCTAACATCATTCGTGGCGCTAAATTTGGCATCTACAGTTGTCAAACTTGTCATACCCCTTTCAAATTGTGAAATCAAAATCTCGATGATCCCTCATGTGACGCAAACCGGAACTTACTTCATTGGACAGTAGAATTGTTCATCTAATAGATCTCGGTGTGTTTATTTATTATCCATGTAAAAAAATCAGGTTGATCGGACGTGGTTAAAGCTTTAAAGGCTTGGTCGAATTATATTTGTCAAAAGAGAAACACAGGTTAAACTATGCTTCGTTCAAATGGAAACCGATGTGAGATGAATTTCATTGTTTGCATGGACGAGAAACGAGATTTAAAAAATTAATGGTTTGGATTGTCAAATGGGATATGATGGGTGCATTTTTGCATCACATGAGCAGCAGATCTATACTCTTGAGAGAGTTGGTTGCAAAGAGAAGCGGGACCCAGTAGCGCAGATGAGCACCTCATCCGCGTTACAGGTTGTAGTGCCCCAGTTACAGCCGTCCAAAAATGTTTTGAATGACTTTATTATGGTACTAAATCGTCTACAAGACGAATCTAGATCATTGATTGTCAAGTTGGACGGCCGTGATGCGTGCTACACCCTGCAGGGTCCCCGGCTCCGTTGCAAAGGAAAGAGAAATGTGGCTTACTTTAGCCAATGGTCCCCAAAGTATTACTAGCAAAATATCAACGTGGTCCCAATAAGCAACCCTGCTATTTTTTGGCAAAATATATAACACCATAGCCTGTTAAAATTGACATTGACAATACCCATCCGTGTGTTTAAACAAGTGGAATAAGATGTTTTCGTGTGTTTAATCAAGCGATTAAATGGGCTTTAAAACACAATTTTAGTGCTATCCGACTGTTTTAATGCCATTGGGGGGTATCATTACGATGACACTTTTTTGATTCGCAACCTACATAAGGAGATTGCAAAGCTGACCTTGTTCAGTGTGCTCATCTTCTAGCCAAGCATGCACTTGTCTATTTTGTTCCTCACCCGAACACCGGTGATGGAAATTCCTTTTAGTTATCACCCTTCGTTGTTTTTGTTGGTGGTTTGTTATTATTCTATGTTAGTTAGTTTCAGCTGGCAGGATCTCCGTTTGTATCAGGTTGCGTTTATTAATGATATTTCTCTTTTTATCATAAAAAAACAAAACCACCAGTGTTAAGTGCAATTTGCTAACTAGATTAATTGGTAAGAGCTTACCATGAGCAAATAAAACCTGGTGACCTATGTAGAACTCAGAGCACAACAAAAACTGCCCAGATTTTACAAAAAGCTTAAGACCAGATCCAACTGTCATAGCTTTCTTCCAAAGGTTTCTGGATTGTACAGATAATAAAACTAACATTCCCTCCTACATATGGGAAATGTCTGAAACCGAAAATTCAATGCGGATAGAAGTTAATGGTAAACCGAACACGGGAATATGTATGTTTACCCCTTTCTTTTCTTTTCTTTTTCTCAAATGAAGCATGAATACAAGATTAGAGCAGAAACGCAAAAGTCCGGTTCCTCCTTAACTACTAAATACCACATGCAACATAAACTACATTGATTACTATTGCAGCTTATTCCACTTGTTTAATACAGCAACATACAAACAAGCACTCTGCTCATGCAGCAGCTCCTGACTGTCAATTTGGGAAGTCCACATCCACAGCAGCCGTGCTAAAGCCTTCATAAATTGTCATCGAGAATGGTCGAGAGCAACAGACCCTGAACAAACTCGGATCGTTTCGCCTTCTCCTTCTGATCCTTTATAGATAGAGGAGGAGATTGAACGATCCTGTCACCAGAAAGCAATATTATCAGTTTCAGGACAGCTAAGGAAAAATCTTTGATATAACTGGAGCAACAAAAATTTGTTGATTTGTTGAATCCATTTCCTCCCCTAGATTCTATTTGATGCCAAATACTTGGGTGGCTAGTGTATTCTGTATTAGTGAGGCAATTTTCTCTTTCCTTTTCAACAGAGATTTTTTCCTTCAGAACTCCAATAGGAAACTCAATACTCCGAACTTTTCAACACTAGGAACTCAGAACTAAAAGTTACCCACAGTTCAATTTTTGGTAGGTTCAAACAGCCCCATACTGAGAGTCAATGCAGCCTTATCCATTCCATCATAACTTTCCATATATTCTGCTTCATTTGTTTTCCGAAAAATTAGAACTTCTGCGGACCGTTCAAACTAATTAATTATAGCACAATACCTAAATTCAAGATAATTAATTCATTGCTACATGCATGCCTTTTCCCATGCATACAACATCCTCGCTATGCAACTGTATAAACATGGAGAAGAAGAGGCAGAGAATAACGAAGTTGAGAAAGGTCTTTTTCAGGATTTTTTATATGTCCGATATCATTAATAGAGAGTCAAAGGTCTGGACAATGTGAATTAACACCTTTCCCGATAAATATGGTTAGATGAAGTTCCCTTGTCAAATGCCGAAGTCAACTGACTCAACTCCCATCAACCCACGGAGTCCGTTGAAATGGTTAAGCTGCCAATACATCTACAAAGAAAGCTGAAAATAGTAGGTTGATGAATCATTAATCGTTTTCCCACTAATTCTCGTACTTTCCTAGGTGCAGTAGAACCAAATAATGATTGGGAAGGTATAACTTTAGATTGACCACAATCAACAAGATAACCCCTGCCAAGCAAAATTAGCCTTTCCACCAACTGTTTCATGATTGTTGCATACAATTGAGTACTAATATCTCAAAATCCCACATACTTCAATCCTAACCCCAGAAGTATGAAGGACAATTACTATTAAAGTTGATTGACGGAACACTGAGTAAAAGGTTTCCATCCCAATATCCCATAGGTCAAGCCTAGGCTAGGTATAGGCAATCACTGGCAACCCTCTCTTATCCTTTTTTAATTTTTTGATAGGTATACACAACCTTATCATCCATTACCTCACTAACAAACTTTTCCTGGATTGGTCATCCTCTTTGCAAAAACTTCAAACATGCATGTCAGTCAAAGTGAATGTACATTCTTCGACTGCACATTAATCATCTTCTCTCAACTTGATGTGCTTTCTCCAACAAGCTCCAATACATAAACTAGAAAAAAAAAATCACTCACAGGATGGGACTCCACCCGTTTAGGCTCCCTAATTAATCACATGAACAGGCTTGTGTTTTGCTTTAGCTGCATGTTCCCAAGTTACTGGTAGGTTAATCTAAAAAGGCTCAGTACAGATACTTCGTTTTATGCATATTCATGGGGAAAAAATGCAGAAGCCCAGCTGCCCCACCACATATCAATAGTTACCTGTTTCAGGACTGCAAATAAACCGAAACTTTCATGAACACATTTGACTCCACTTGCTCAGGCTCTGAAATTTTAATATGAACAAGTTTTTGCTTCAAAAGTCAAACCATTGGAACACTCAAGCTGATGTTCCAAAGGCAAGTGTCCTACGTTCATAATAAATATGAAAGGGCAGCAGCCCAGTAACTTCACTCTTAGGTACTTAATGGATCAAATATGTAGAAGCCCATCTACCCATCACGTCAATCGTTGACTGCTTTGACTTGGGCTATATCTTGACACAGAAATATGGAGAGGAAACCTTTATCTCAAACCAATTAAAACTTGTACAACTTCAAGTTATGTTAACCTGAGAACATCTATAACCACTTGAACTTCTATCAGAATGTAGCAACAGGTTGGTTTCCCATTCCTATCACTTGCACAGTGGGTGAGGATCGCCTGGGTGTTTTGACTGGGACTTACCAAGGTTCGATGTTTCTGCTAACAGTGGCCCAACTCCCCGAAACTTACCCACTTTTAAAATGCAGTCTATGGTGCTGATACTCTTAATCACAAGAAACCAGAATAAGCCCCTCTGAAGAGCCAAATTGCTAAACACGATGAGTTAAGTGTTCAGATCTCATGCTTCAACTCGGGGTTTCTTTCTTTCAAGTATCCCAAATGCATGACGTGTATCCCTTTCACCTTCATCCATACGATAACATCCCTCTAATAATCTCTATTCATCATATACTATCCCTCTAATAATCTCTTATCTCTATTCATTGTATATACTCAGTTCAAGATTCCTGTCAATGAACACTTCACTCTCTCCTTTGGGAACTATTGATGAGTACAATGCTATTATGAACTTCTTACTGTCCCAAGTGCCAACGCCTTGTCTCATTAGGAAGAAGCAGGGCCCTACTTCAAACTCTCTCTAGTAAGTGGTAACTAATTAGGCTGACTGAATGAGCAAATTACAAGTACTGAGACAACAACGATGAAATAATTCAGGAAAAATATTGTATGAACTTGAGTTACCAATTGACACACAGGATAGGGACAATAGTCTTAAGGCTTTGTAGTCTGAATGATCCGTAGTTGGCAAAAAAAAAATTAGCCTGAATGATACAACTGCTTTGCAATCAGAGATTCACAACATTAGGCAACAAGAAACTGAGATCTAGAAAAGATGGTTGTGTTGGCAGACAACTCGCATAAAGCATGGAGTCAAAACAACAATGCTATCATAGCAAAAACACGAGTAAGTGCCGATGCTACTACAGGATAAGCAACAATAACTACAAAATATTATGTATCAGACAATGCTAACAAGGTAACGTGTCAAACATAGCATTGACATAAATTGAAATATGTGAATGTTCATTGATATCTGTCAAATTTCTATAGCAAAACCGTACGTACTTGCCCAATAAAAGGAAAGAAGGTGAGAATGCAGTCCCATACCTTTCTGAAATATTCTCATTTGTGCTTTTCTTGACGGAGCCTGTTTCAGATGCAGAGTGCGGCTTAATGCTCCCAAAATCATCAGCCATAGGTAATATAAATGATGAAAGCAACGGATCGGGTGCTGAATTGGTTGAAGTAACTATACAGGAAGACCCTCCAAAAAGGGACTGCAGATTTCCATCTCGCAGTTCCCTCCTCAACAAAGAAAGTGTTGAAAGGGATCCACTTTTACGGGATTTCCTCTTGCGTTGCATGTAACATCTAGTCAAGGAATCCAATAAAGCTCATGTTTAGCAATAAGACTACTCTCGAATTACAAAACAAACAAACGAACAAACAAAAATTGTCCATCTTTTGGCAGAGAGAGATTTGTTTGGTTAAAATTCAAATTCTCTCCCTCAAAATGGCTCAAATACAAAACAAAACATGTGCATTGCATCACAACTATAAATTTAGTCACAAAATGAACCGTTTTACGCTCAATGGAAGGAAGGATTCCAAAGCCAATATAGGGAAGAAAAAAAAAAAACAAATAAGTACAAGGATATCTTGAATATGTTTCCATGTTGCAAGGTTATATGTGCAACCATGTCAACCCCCACCCTCATTGTACAAACCGGACACACCTGCAAAGTATGAACTCCTCTTGTTAATTTCAGTATAAGCTTCAAAGTTAATAAGGAGATTTCTAGAGAGAATGAAAGGGGCAAAACAAAGAAAAACCCGCAAGATAGCAAAGAACTCATTAGTAAAATATATATCCACTTGTACCAAATGAATCTATAACCAAACCATAATCTGACTCATGGGAGGTGTGGTATCACCTCGAGAATCTTGTTTGGACTTAGATCCCTGATGGATGGGATTCTAACAAATCTTCCGAGAATTTGCAAAATTAAATATAAATTATCAATACTAACACGGACGGGCTTTATAAAGCCCAAAGTTCTCTTTCAGGGAGCAAAACTCCAGTAATCCTAGCTAGCCATATAACAAAAAAAGGCACATGCGAGTCTTTGATGGCCAACAAAGCACATTTGAGTTCCATTAGGAGGACTAAAACCAAACTCTACAACAAATGCAAAAGAAAATTACAAAACTCAAGTTTAGACCCACTAAGCATTCGGTAATGAACATATGAATTGAACCAGACCCAGTCGACCTCGAATTAAAAGCAAGTTCAAAAATATGAAATTTGCATATTTTGACTCGTGTATTATGTGAAGACCGACAATCAGCAGAAAGAAACGAGAGTAATACCCCGTTCTTCGCCTCTACAGGATGCTCATCACCAATATGACAGCACAATCCAACAATATCGAAATACTCCGAACAGAATGGGCACGCAAATTCCTCCCTCAAATCATCATCTTCCTCGAATTCTTCAAATCCCATGAGCATATCTACGCAGAAACCAATCAATTAGGCCATGTTAGGAATGTCCAAAATGCCGGGTTTTCCCCCCTTTTTGGTAGAAACTAAGCTGTTTGTTAATCAAGCTTCTTGGTCTTGTGGGTTTTTGAGAAATAAGTTGGTCTATATGAGGTGGGTTTTTGCTAAAATACAGAAGCCAATACATCTAAGCTTTTTCGATGCTATTTTAGTGAGAAAAAAAAGTTTGCTTTTTTAGCCATCCCAAACAGTCTTAAATTAGCAAATACCATAAAATCTATATACATGTAGAAAGCTATATACATAAGCATATACATACGTATGTACGTCAGTAATGTCTAAAAAAAGCTGGCTTTTTTTTCCCCTTTCGATAGAAAACTAAGCTGTTTTTTAGTCAAGATTTTTGGTCTTGTGGGTTTTTGAGAAATAAGTTGGCTATATTATGTGGGGTTTTCTTTTAAGTCAAAAGGATTGATTTTTTAGCCATTCCAAACCCAGTCTTTAAAGAAGCAAAAATCACAAAACCCATATGCATATAGAAAGGTACATATTTATGCATATACATACGTATAGCAGATGTCAAGAACAGTGATTGAAGTGAAGAATTGGGAGCTCACCAGATCGCGATTGGAGGGCCGATTGATAGTGCTTTGAGACAGAAGACAGACGAGCACTCCACGAATCAGAATCCATAGCTAAGTAGATAATTCGAGAGTTGCTTGTGATTGAGAAGTTATAAATTAAGTGCCCACTTGATTAGGTCGGATTCTCTGATTGGTTTCAGAAGATGAAGGTGAGGAACCCTAAAATGGTACGCGGAGAGAGAGAGAGACAGATAGCGCGGGGGGGGGGGGGGGGGGGTTCGGAAGATTTTGTTGGAGAGAGAGAGAGACAGCTGAGGTGTGAGAGAGAGATGGTGACTCGCAGGTACAAAAATCACCGAAAGGCGAACCAATTGTTTTTGCTTATGCATTTCATTTCCCAATTTTCTTGTCTTCTTTCAATGGAAAATGCGAACTAGGAATCTACCAAGTAGTTGCCAATGAAAATGATACTTCTGCCGTCCCAAATCGTTTGTCTTGTCATATTTTAATGTAAATTTTTTAGCTGTTCATATTTTTCAATTTATAACATATTTTATATGTAATATGGATCTTATTTAATAGATTTCAATTAGTTTTATTGCATAAGGTTTTTAAAATCTCTAAAAATATTATAAAGTAAAAGATATGAACAGTTAAAAATTACATTAAAAGGGGAGGGAAAAGAATCTAGTTGCCAATAAAAAACTTACACGTAGACATGTGCAAAATAGTATGCACACCCTCTCGGTCACATCACATTGCGTGAGACCTATTTCGTGGTTTCACACAAATGATCGGAGCCACTCAATTTGTTTATAATATATATTAAAGTTTTTTGTGCAAAATTAACTCAGTCAGATACCGATAAAGGCTTACTCCCTCCGTCCCATAAAGTTTGTCCGGCACGGAGTCCAATGACTAAAAAAAAATAGACTTTTGTCAAAAAAAAAAATTATTATTTTTGCACAAATTAATAGATCAATGTTTGTTATATTATTTTGTGAAAAAAAATTAATATTTTATTGACAAAGAACTAATTTTTTTTGAGTCCTTGGACTCCGTGCCGGACAAACTTTGTGGGACGGAGGGAGTAATTGATTCGTTGATTTTTTTATTGATTGATTCGTTGATTTTTTTAGAATATATCTGGAACAACCGCCAACTCTATCAAGTTGTAAAGTTTTACGAGTACTACATAACGGCATCTATAACGAGCTCTCAAAATAGCTCCTAGGTGAGTCTCTTAATAATTACCTAGCCATTTGTTCAATTATTGTCTTCAATAAGCTTCTCATACAAACTCCCAATAATGACTCTTAAGAATGACTTCTACCACATTAGTTAAATTTAGGTAGCATTGTAGCTAGCTCCAAGTATGACCCAAAGTCTTCAAATCTTTTTAAATATGGAAAAGGATTTAAGTCTTGTTAACCCATTAAGTGCACATATTATCTCTAAAATTAGCAAGTTTTAGGAGTGAAAATGGATCCAAATTAGACTTATGTGTATACATTAGGATTCAACTCAGGAGCTATTTTTAGAGAGTTCACTATGGATGCTCTAAATCCGAAAGGAAAGGTCTACGAACACAATAACATTCGATAAGCTTACTCTTACACCCTCTCGCTCACACCTGATTGTGTGGGACCTACCTCGGGATCTCACACGAATGATTGGAGCCGCTCAATTTGTTTAGAATATATCTAACTAAACTGATTTTTTTTTCAGAAACCCTTAAAAAATATTCTAAACAAATTGAGCGGCTCCAATTATTCGTGTGAGATCCCGAGATAGGTCCCACATTGAGCGGTATTTTAAAGAATAATATTCTCTCCATCTAAAATTGTTTGTCCTAACGAATTTCAATGTGACTTTTTAATTGTTCATATCTTTCAATCTATAACGTATTTTACGTACAATATGAGTCTTATTTGGTAAATCTCAATTAGTTCTATTATACAAAGTTTTTAAAATCTTAAAAAATATTATAGATGAAGGATGTGAAAAGTTCAAAATTGCATCGATATCCGAACAGAACCAACAATTTGGGACAGAGGGAGTATACAAAAAATTGCTCTGGTGTATGAAAAAATAACATTGAACTTTGAAGTCGTAGTATTTTTTTTAAACTAAAGTTTTGTGGGCTTAATTATTTAATTTTTTGCATCAATGAAAATATCTTGTTTATTTTTTCAGTAATGCTCAAAACTCCAAAACATTATACGTTCTAATGGAATAAACAGAGAGAGCTCTAGAGAGAGAAAGAGTAACTGGGTTTGGGATTCAACCCCCC